>JAUNZO010003682.1:0-12879 GCA_031894775.1 Chloris gayana
TTCTTCTTATTATTATTTTCTTTTATCCTAGTTGGATTTTTGGAACAAAGAAAATTTATTGTTGGGACACTAAAAATATATTGCTGGAATAATGAAAATGTATTGTTGAAACAATTACTCCCTCTATCCAGAAATGTAAGCATTTATTGACTTTCAGATATCAGCTTTGACCACTCGTCTTATTCAATTTTTTTGTTAAAATATTATTTATTTATTTATAATTTGTTTATATTGAATATATTTTAAATATTTATTATTAATTTTTATATTTTTGTAAATATTTTAAATAAGACAAAGGTCAAACACAACAGTTAAAAGTCAACAAATCCTTACATTCTTGGACGGAGGGAGTAGCGTTGAACATTTTCATTTTCCCGCTAATATTTTCTTTGGCACAATGAATGAAAAATCGGATCGAGATTCAATGATTAAGAAAGGTGACTTAGATATTATCAAACCGATGGGAGTTTCATAAGCATTAAATGAGGCGCCACATCAACTAAACTGATGACATGATAAGATAATTAATATGAAAGAGATGAAATAAGTTTTATTGGGATGAAACTCATTTGACACTATTTCATAGGTATGAAACTCTAATGAAACTCCCATTGAGAACATAAAGTTTCATCATAACATATTTTAATCAATCTCATTACAAAAATACATGTTAATTTAATACCACAACTTGTCTATGAAATCGTGAGATGAAACCGTGCATTCAGAGTAACTATTTCATCCACTAAATTATATTTCCAAATCTGATGTGGCACTCTTGGTAAGTGTGAGATGAAACTATGCACTGAGACTGACCTAAAGAGACAAATTCATTTCATAGTAATTTTGAGACGTTGGACAAATAAATTTCACTCAGAAAGGTATGGAAGACATGCATCATTATGATCGACATGAGCCCCACTTGTTCAGCTAGCCTTTTCCTTTTTAAGAATGAATCCATCCTTGCAGTCCACTTCTCGTATACAATAAATATATGGCGAACAAGCTGTATCACATGGCCCATCACGCAGCTGCACTAATTTTCCGCATTTTGAACTTCATATGACCTGACAGGTCGAACTCAAGTAGGCATTTCTTTTGGTTGACATGAAAGTCTCCATTTCAATGTCAATATGAATGTAAACTTAGGCCAATTATTCGGAGATGATGTATATGTGGCTTCTGCATCTAAGCTTAATTTGAGTAGGTTATCTTATATTATATCAGGTATAACAGGCCGATTTCGTTATGCTTTTCACCAGAAGTACCTGATGGACAGCGAAATATTCATAATATTCAGATATTTTTGTGAAATAGCAAACAAGATACAAGTTTAGTGACTTGGATGGCAGTTCCCGGTCCTGGATGTGAGTGAAGTCGACAGCAACCTGCTAGCCACAACAACGTAATTGCACAAAATTCAAGCTGACGGGCTAGCGCTGAGGCTGCCTTCCTAGTTTTTTTTCGTTGTTTTATGGCTGTAATTTGCTTGTGTACACCTTTTCTTCTTCTTCTTCCTATTCCTAGTTCTTCGTTTACTCGAGTTTTTATTTTTTCCTCTGCGTTACTATGTGGGGAAATCATATCTTATCAACTCAAGCATTGACAACAGGAAGCGAGTAAATTAAGAAACAAATGCACGTTCTCATCTTTTCTATACACGTTCTCATCTAGCTGGAAATTTCTTGCTCTTTTTTATTCTTGTTGGTGAATGGATTCCCTTTTTCTGATACCCATTTCACACATTTGTGTATGACATGGGCGTTATATAAATAGATAGGAGCATCTTTGTGCTCCATAGACCTTACTCTTGTAAACATTATTCTTGACGAAGAAAGAAATTAAGGAGCAAGTTGGCCGACGGAATAGCTTCTGGTCATGGCCGGAGGAGGAACAGGAGCTGGCGACGGTCCGATGATAACGCTTGAGCACACACCTACATGGATCGTCGCAGCCGTCTGTTCCATCATTGTCCTCATTTCCCTGCTCTTTGAGAGAATGCTCCATCGCCTCGGGAAGGTGCGTTGGTCCATAGGGAGTCTGAGCTTTTTTTTCCTTTTTGAGACAGAACTTGTGTGCATTGTGTTCTTAGGGAGTTCACTGAGAGTTTCATCCACCGGCGTATACGAAACCATTTTTTTTGTTTCGCAGAGGCTAATGAAAAGCAGTCAAAAGCCATTGTATGATGCCCTCCTAAAGATCAAAGAAGGTTGAACAATATGCCGTATGCTTACATTTCTCTAAAAAAAGATAAGAGATCTATATAGTACTCTGACAAACAAATTTATGGTTATGGTGGGTGCAGAGCTGATGCTACTTGGGTTCATATCGCTGTTGCTCACCGTGTTCCAGGGTGCAACGCAGAAGATATGCGTCCGGGAGAGCCTCATGCACCACCTGCTGCCTTGTCCAGTTCAGCTAGTGAATGACGGTGCCAAGAACGGTGCCACAGTGTTCACCGGTGTTCTAGGAGGCGCAAGGAGACTCCTGGCTGGAGGAGGCGCCACAGATGACTATTGCCTGAGAAAGGTATTTACTTTGTTTTATAACTGGAATAAACACAGAACCCTTAAACCAACAATCCGACCACTATTACTCCATATCAACTAGGTGAAGCAAATTATATCGTCCTAGTTTGTCATATCCGTGATATAATTTTAATTATTTATTACATTCTTACTATAATTTTTCCATTTGTTCAAGCACTCTAGCTAGCTATCATGCTCTCTTACCTCTTAAATATATTGTCATTTCTTATACAGGGAAAGGTTCCAATTCTCTCTGTTGAAGCAATACATCAACTACACATATTTATCTTCGTCTTAGCAGTAACACATGTGGTTCTCAGTGCAGTTACAGCTTTGCTCGGAATTGTACAGGTATAGAAACTTGCAAAGTAGTTGCATATATAACGACTTCATCTTTGCTGAAGGTTTTGTTTATACAGACCAGAAATTGGAGGCATTGGGAAGAAAAGATCCAGCTGAATGATGACAGCGGTATGGTACAAGTTCTATCAAGTTTATTAATTTATAACTTCTAATTTTTCACGGTTTTGCTTAAGATATGAAGTGAGTAATAGTTGCAACTACTGGTGCCAAATTTATATAGGCCCTCAAATGTACAAGCATGTGCAAGAATTCAAGTTTATCCAAGATCACTTCAAAGGTCATGGAAAACGTTGGAAAATATTTGGTTGGATGGTAAACCACATTCCCCAATTTCTGATGTTACGGACCTGATCTATATTGATTTTTTTATTTGATAAATATATCAATTATGTCATTAAGAAGAATTGAATACAAATAGTCCTTGTTTCATATCAGCGATCTTTCTTTAAACAATTCTATGGATCAGTCACCGAAGAGGACTACACAGCCATGAGACTTGGCTTCATCGCGGTATAAGAACTTTATAAATCAAATAACTATGTATTAAAAAATGTCATTATGTAGACTAAGAATACAATTTATGATCTCATTTTGGTAGACACATTGCAAGGGGCACCCAAAATTTAATTTTTACAAATACATGATAAGAGCATTCGAGGCTGATTTCAAGAAAGTTGTTGGTATAAGGTAACTTTCTTAAGTATAGCTATAAAATTAAATCCCATTTCGTTTTTCCCTCCTATTGGTATTACCATTTTTGCAATTGTTCAACTAATTCCGCTGTTTCCCCTTCACAACAGTTGGTACCTTTGGGGCCTGCTTATGATACTCTTGCTACTGAATGTTCATGGTATACTGTAACTACATCTCTCTCTCTCTCTCTCTCTCTCTCTCTCTCTCTCCAGAGGTATAGGACTGTAATTATCATTGTGTTAATTGTAAGTCGTTTGTAAATGATGATGTAAGTGTTCATATATCTATATTTAATGTTTGCATATTAGTTTGATTGTTGTTACATGTCAGTCATATTCATAAAAATAAAGTTTATATACATGTTTGTCGGCAACTTATCAGTCGACTATGTGTAGTTCAAAAGTAAAATTTACCTAGATTTTCCCATACATTTTTACCTAAAAGAACCAACGGTACCATCCCAATATTTAATTTTTTATTATAATGTGTGAAAAGAAATGTTCATACTCTTGTTTTGATGATTTTGTAGGATGGTATGTCTACATATGGTTATCATTGGCTCCTTTCATCGTAAGTAACAACAAACTTGTCAACATAAAAATTTATCTTCATCCCATCTGCAAAAATAAGAAAATAGAGTTTGATGGACTCGTAAAGCATAGACCCCAAAAGTAATATTTCTTTCATGGTAACATGGTATATGAAATGTCATTGATGGTTAAATATAATAATTAATGTGTTGTATTTTGTGTAGTTACTAATTATGGTTGGAAGTAAGATGGAGCATATCATCACTGAGTTGGCCATCGAAGTTGCCCGAAAGCATACGGCCATAGAGGGAGAAGTGGCGGTCACCCCTTCGGATGATTTGTTTTGGTTCCATCGACCCAAATTAGTCCTGAACTTGATCCACATTGTTCTATTCCAAAATGCATTCGAGATTGCATTCTTCTTTTGGTTATTGGTAAATAATCTTACCATGCATACTCAAGTCTAATCATTTATTGCCGTTACAAAAAACTGAAATTTATGATACAAGGATAATCTTGATGGGACATTTAGCTTTTACATGTATGGACACTAGACAATTGCCAACTTGAGTCTTAATATAATGTGGCACACTATTTGAGTAACTAAAATCCTGAAATATACATTGCATAATAATCAACTATCATTCATCATCAAATAAAAAAAATCACCAATTGTCAGACCTGGTTTTAAGACTATCTTATAATTAACAAAAATATATAGCACTGACCCATAAACAACCTTTTGCAGGTAACATATGGATTTAAATCATGCATCATGGGAAAAACAGCATATGTTATAACTCGACTTGTAATAAGGTATGTTAGATAAATATCTATGTTAACATCAGCACCTAAATTAATATTTGGGGAATTAACAACTTATGCAGCTTTTATTTGTGTTTCTAGTGTTGTCAGCCAACTACTCTGTTGTTATAGCACCCTACCTCTATATGCAATCATATCTCATGTAAGTTTATATTTTCTGAAAGAGTTTTATATTTTGGTGTTTACTTGAGTTAAAGTATGTTGTCATTTTAATTTTAATAAGGTTTGTTGTTAACTAATAGTGATGTTTGTTAAGTAAAATATCATAGGAAGTTCATGAAATTGGCACATCATCAAAATGGTATCTGGCCATATCCAAAACACCTAATTTTGGAATTTCGTAATCTAGTAACATTTAATTCTTCTGCCACTGCAAAAGATATGTCATTATACAATATGATGGGAACAACAATTTGATTCATGGACATACGATCTTCTTATTTAGTGGGCCATTTATACGATCAACATCATTAAACATTACCTACCCTGATAACAGAACTGCAAATTTCACCAACTATAACCATGTCAATTAATGTAACACATAAACTAAAGTCTATTTCGCAACCCTACAAGAACTCCAATCCAAAACTGCATCTTTTGATTTTAGCACGGGTGGCCAAATATGTGTGGCTGATGGATGTGATTTCTCCAAAAAAATGTTGGGTTTTGTTGCTTCGGGTGAAAGTAATAGTAGTTTTGTTAAATACTCTAAAAGTATAATAAATATTAAAATTGTACAAATAATTGTGGTTTTACAACATATATTCTACAAGTGAGTTGAATAGGTGCAGCATGCATAGTCCATGGCTCTGTTTCTTCATACCTTAGTTAAGTGAAACTGTAGAAAATAAATTACATTGAGGAATGTATGATGAAATACTCTATCTCCACAAGTTTATAGCACTTTGTATTTAATGGTTCTTGTTAATGTTTTGTAACTAATTTCGCATTGAATTATGTTCATTTCATACTTTTTGTACCTATCAAGATGGGAAGTTCATTCAAGAAAGCTATTTTTGATGACAATGTATCTGAGGGTCTTGCCAATTGGGCTCAAAACGCTAGAAGGCATAAAGGAAACAACAAGACAAATGGGGATGTGGCTAGCTCTTCAGAGCATGAGAGATCTGGTGGTGCAGTTTAAATGATGAGTTCATGACACGTGACTCACTTTTTCAGCGGACTTATAAGCTAATCTAAGTGGCACAATAGGCACATTTGCCTTGGACATCTTCAAGTAGTATTATATGCTCCAGTATACTATGCTTAAATCATTGTTTATTGAGATCTTCTCTAAAAAAAGTTCTATATTGAGGTTATTGCTGAAACACTAGTGCACAAGTGTTGTTCCACTGCGCGTCAAGTCCAATGGTGTTTATTTGGAGTTTTTTAGGTTTTTATAATTTTTTCAATTTCTACCTAGGGACTTCAGTATGAAATACATGGTAAACCATTCATTTAGATCGCTATGATTTCTCTTTCACTTAACATAAACAGTCATAAGTGATCTTAGTGTTGGCTTGCCTCTAAAAGGTGGTGGAAAAATAACCAGCGTCTCACCTCATTATATTTGTGATCATTTTGTTGTTCTGAGTGAGTAATGTGTCTCCCCCTATTTCGCACATTCTCAAATATTGCTTTACTAACAATCTAAACAGCACCTAAAATGCCAGTCTTCTACATTATTACCTTGTTTATATTCGGTATGGTTATACAGCATGAGTCTTGCAAGATCTTTTCCCTGCATGCTCATCTTAGTCTTAGAGGACCAAAGGACTGCAACGACCATATATACGATGAGGTTTACTAGTAGTCCGTAAGAGTGCTGCAAAGTTGCTTGGTTTTCAACTGCAGTGCGTTTTCTCAAAACCGTGGATATCCTCAAATAATTTTACGATTTATTACTATATTTAACATAAATTTACCATCTGAGTACAATTCCGTTGTAGTCTAGCTGGTTAGGATACTCGGCTCTCACCCGAGAGACCCGGGTTCGAGTCCCGGCAACGGAAAATCTTTTTTTCCTTTTGCCAGTAGCTGCAACACAAAATTGCTTATTTCTACCAGGTGATACGAAACCTATAACGAGTTGTTCATTCGCCACCATTATTGTTTTACGCGTGGAGCTTTCAGAAATGAATTCTCAGCTATATTTCTTTTCCAAACACAATATTGCAGCATAATGCAGTTGTAATCGCACAATTCTTTGTTTTTAGATAGAAAAACAGAACAAGGTTTTGATTGACCAAAAATCCTCCTACAGCGGCAGGGAAGCATCTGCTTCTGCCAGACTTAAAACAATATGGCGACCTCAATGTCTTCCAAAATGCACAAACCAACTTTGAAGATCCCCCTTCCCTGGACACATAAAAACGTCCAAGTTCAAAGGTACAGGCAACCTCCATTACTGCAGTTAAAGACAGTGCCCAGAAAATATGAATTAGAGGAAATTATCCAGAATAAACTTTAATATGTCCACACATTTTGAAAAGAATGATACACAAGACCATTGATTTTGTAGCAATTGTATTTTTGAACTAGATTGGACGGCCAAAATACAACATGTCAAGTGCAATCGCCTAGTGGCTGCAGTCATGCAATGCAATTTTGGTTCAAGACCAGACCAAGGTACAAAATGTGATATAAATGATGTGTTCAGTCGAACGCTAAAGAATTACCTTCCAAAGCAATTGAAGAAGCAAAACAAGACAAATTTATCCTGAAGAGGAAAATGACCCTTCGCGGTTTATTTAGAATCTGCCATAACTTTCTAAATTTTCTTTTCCTTCTTTTCTGGTACTGCTCCTAACTGAAGATGGGATCCTGGTGTGTGCTGGGTCTAATCCAGGTTGTCCAACTCTCTTTTGGCTTCATTTATATTTTGTTCCGTTTACATAAAAACACATTCAAACTTTGAAATATGGTTTAATGGCCAAAACTGGATGGTAGGCATTGGTGAAACAAAAATGTTTATGACCAGGTTCAAACTCAAGATAGGTATATGCGGAATAAGAGGCAAAATTATTTCTGTAATTCTACACAAGAAAATTTATTTGAGGCTCAAAGAAATTTCCGGTCAGGAAGTTACCCATCTCAATTTTCATCATCACATACTGATGCAAACTTCAACTCTAGTAATCTCATCTGGTGCTTGGGAATGAAGAAATTTTCACCAAGGCAACAAGAATGGTAACTAGAGGAGCACATCATAATACGATTTGGCTAACTTTCATCATTCCAGGTTGTAAAAATATCAATCATTGCCCATAAAATAAAAAGGAAAATGCTATAGGTCCAACCCAATTGTACAACTAGAATGTCCAACCAAGACACAAGTGATGTTTTTGGGCCCATTTACTGTTATATCTTTTGTATCGGTTGGACGCTGGTTGGACAATCGAGTTGGACCTATAGCAGTACTCAAATAAAAAATATAAAAAGATAATGGCAAAAAATCTCAGTGGGAATGGTACATGCTGTTTAATAGCAATCAGCAAGGAAAACACAAATCATAGCAATGGAAAACAAAAGGGCATCCTAAAAGCAGAATCGAAAGGCATCTCAAACCGTTCTGCATTTCTAAACTGAATCTGAATGTGTGTCACTTACCTCTTAAATAAACACTTAAGAGTACTCTAAGCTTTAACACCATGTGTTTGGTATTTCAAAGAAAAATTTGACGAAGAGCACTGATAATGATTAGTTGATTTGGCAAAGTTTCATCATTCAAGGTGGCAAAATGGTTGAATGAAACAAAAAGAAACAAGTTGAATAACAAAATAACACAGTAGAGAAAATATAGAATGGAGAATAAAATCTATAGTTTATGCAGTTACTATGCCCCAGAGATAAAGAACTAAATGTGTCAGCATGAATAGCTAAACAAGTTAAATGAAAAAGTTTTGAGAGCTCAAAATCATTGAAACATAATGAAGATACAGATTGAGGACTAGCTTCTTACATAATTTACCTGTGTAGAAATTCTAGTTGAACTTCCAATGAGCAGGATGAACCAGGAATAGTTGACTTCCACAGAAAAGATTTTCAGTTGGCAAATTTGAGCAACCTGAGATTATTCTCCTGGCTACCTAGGATTTGGAGATCCAAATTGTGTATCCACTCAACATTACTATGGGATAAAAAGTCCTGCCAAAACACTCACTAATTCCAAGAACACTATGTGCCAACCCATGGTAATGTCAAATCATTTTATATAACTAATTGAATCCAGATCAATTCAGTTGGTGTCGGAGTTAAGCCCACGATAATCCAAGCATTATAAATTCATAACTGTAGCATGTTGGTGCATCCAGTGAGGCTGAACTTTAAAAGGATCTAGAAGCATGCTGAGACTTGGCAATCTCTCTCAAAACTGCACCTACAACAGCAGCCTGCTCAAGACATTCAGCTCTGTTCAAAGCATCTAAAAGACTGATGCATGCCTTCACATTAATTCTACAACCACGCAACCGAGTTTCTTCAAAAACCTGATACGCCTCAATTGCTCTATTTGCGTTACTCATGCCCTCTATAAGAGCATTGAAACTTGCAGCGTCAGGGACTCCACCATTCGCCTTAAACCTCTCAAAGAGGCTGCAAGCATCTGTTATGTTCCCTACCTTTGCAAGCCCAGAAATCATGGTTGTGTAAGTCACAACATTAGGGACCAAGCCCTGTTTCTGCATTTCTTGCCAGAATACAAATGCTTTATTATATTTCTGTGCCCGGCAAAGGCCATTTATCAGAATGCTGTATGTATAAGTGTTTGGTGAACATTTCATTTCCTTCATTGACTGGAAACAGATAAGGGCTTCATTGATTTCTTCAGCTTTCACTAAAGCATCTATAAGGCTGTTCCACGTGTAAACATTCGGTGTCAAACCCTTCTTTATCATCTCTTCTAAAATCAAATAAGCTTCATCTATTCTACCAACCTTTCCAAACCCATCAATTAGGGAGCTATACACAATAACATTCAATTCTATTCCCTTAGATTTTGCTTCCTCAAAAAGCATGTAAGCTTCATCCAACCTATCGATTTTAGCCAAACCGTCAATGATTGCTCCATATGTAGCAACTGTAGGAAGTACGCGTTTAGCTTTCATCTGTTCAAGAACTTCATAGGCCTTATCCACCTTGCCAGATTTGCAAAATCCATCAACAACAGCATTATAAGCCCGGGCATCAAGAATGAAACCTTGCTGCTTCATGGCATGAAAAATGTTGGAAGTTTCTCTAGCCTGACCAGCTTTCGTGAGACCATGAATCAAAATGGAATAACTTCGTACATCAGGAAGGAAGCCATAACCCTTTATGTCCTCAAATATCGCTCTTCCCTTTTCAACATCACCAGCTTTGAAAACACAGTCCATGTATGTATTCAGTAATGTAAGATCAGGCTGGCATCCTAGACGCTTCATCTCTTTGAAGATTTTGTGGCCATCTTCTTTCCTTCCGTGCATGAAAAAGTTTCTTATCAAGGATGTATATACAACAGGATTAGCACTTTGGCCGGCATCTAACATTTTCTCATACAAACTATACGCATCATCAACTTTCCCTTTCTTTCCTAATCCATCAATAAGGGAGCAATACGTCACAGAGTTAGGATTACAGCCTCTCTGACTTGCACTTTCAAAAATCATATAGGCCTCCTCAAGCTTCCTTGCCTTGCACAATCTATCAACCATTATATTCATTGTTAACAAGTTTGGGAAGAGACCAGCACGTTCCATATCGTCCCTCATTTTGTATGCCTCCTCAACCCTTCCAGCAATGCAAAGCATATCGATAATAATGTTGTATGTTGAGGAATTTGGCTCCGCATCCTTCTTCATGGCATCAAACAAGTTCAACGCCTCATCAATCTTCCTCTTCTTCCCAAGGCAGGTCAGAATCGAATTGAATGATACAACAGATGGAATACACCCCCTCTCCCTTAATCGCTCAAGCAGCTTATAAGCATCCTCAAACTGCCCAGCAGACCCATAACCCATGATCATCGTATTGTATGCATACGCACAAGGCACTGACCTTTCTGCCTCCATCTGATCAAACAGTTCCTCAGCATCAGAGAGCCTCCCCGCCTTGCACAGCACCCAAATCATGCTCGTGTATGACACATCATCTGGCCTAAGCCCTTGTGCCTTTAACTCGTGGAAGAACTTCCAGGCCATGTCCACATTTCCAGCCTTCCCGAAACAATCAATGCACACATTGTACAAGACAATGTCCGGCTCGAGACAGCTCCCTTTCACCTCATCCACCAGCGCCAGCGCGCCCTCCACAAGCCCCTCCCTCGCCAGCGCCCGCACCAGGGTCGTGAACAGCGGCACGCCCACCTCGTACCCGACCTCCTGCATCTGCCGCAGCAGCTCCAGTGCGCGCTCCGGCTGCCGCGCCTCTGCCAGCGCGCCAATCAGCACCGTGTACGCCGAGAAAGCAGGGCGGAATTTCAGCCGCCGCATGACGCTGATGGCGTTCTGGGCATCGTCGAGACGGCGGGCGCGGACGAGGGACGCGACCAGGTCGGCGCAGGCGGTGTTGGGAAGGCCGTACCCGAGAACGCTCATCTCCTCTAGGACCTTCTCGAGGGCCGCCAGGTCGTGTGAGAGGAACGGGAGGATGGCGTTGTAGGCCTCGGCGGGGAGCGGGTGCGGGGATGAGGCGGAGGAGGCGAGGAGGAAGAAAGGGGCGGCGAGGTAGGGGTTCTTGAGGGCCCGGAGGACGGGGATAATGGCGTCGGGAGCAGAGACTGCGGCGGCGGAGAGGGACGAGGAAATGGCGCCGGCGAGGTCTGGCGTCCAGGAATGGGCAGCGGAGAGAAGGCGAAGGAGCTCGGCAGCGAGCGGATTAGGGTGGTGCGATGGAGTGGTGGTGGTGGAGAGGAACCGGATGAAGCTGGAGGCGGCCAGGATCGGGCGGCGAGCCGCCGGCGTCCGGAGCGCCGCCACCGCCATGGGGGCAGATTTTTTTTTAATTGATGGGAGAGATTTGTACTAGAACCCTAGCGGCGGGTTCTCGACTACCCCCAGTTTGGGCTCTCGCGAAAGCAGGAAATGGGGCCATTTTGTTTCCGGGCCGATTTCTGTGACTTGTGATGAGAAAATGACTTCTTTTTATTATCTACTTATATATAAAAGATGCAATTCACTAAGCGCCCGTTCGTTTCCTCGCCTCTAAAAATTATACCCATCACATCAAAGAGAATCTTACTATTTAAGTAGATCTTTTATTAATTTAATGACAAAACCTATGTCACGACCCCCTCTAATTTGCGAGACGAATCTAATGGTCCTAATTAATCTATGTTTTGCTACAGGTGATGCTACAGTAAATATCTTCTAATAACATTATAATTACCCTCGTTGGATTCGTCTCGTGAATTAGATAGGGGTCTGCAATTAGTTTCGAGATTAGACTTTATTTAGTACTCCAAAATGATAAAATTCTCTTTGATTTGACCTCTCTAAAAATTATATACCCGGAAACGAACACACCCTAAGCTCATTAAATGCTAATTCTCTCAACCCTCATGCTGTCACATCATCTCAATAATTTTCACCGTTTTTATGTCAATTCTCTCAACTCTCATACTGTCACATCATCTCAATAATTTCTACAGTGATGCTTGAGTCTCAGCTTGTCCATCTATCAATTACCAATTTAGATCCATCAAATCCAACACCGAACATAGATATTCTAATCTCTTTCTCTACTTATTTCTTAACAATAATACTTAGCATCACATATATTATTAAGGAATTCCGCAGCAAAGCGCGGGATATCACCTAGTTATTATTGAGAGATGTGCTCCAATATATGATTTTAAGCAGGTTTTGAAATAAAGTAAAGCTGGTAAATTGTTAAGTCGGAACACTTGAGCACAAATTTTCAAGCCCATTTTATGACTTGAGTGTTTGGCATGGCTCACAAGTCCAGAA
>JAUNZO010003684.1:0-16996 GCA_031894775.1 Chloris gayana
GACTAGTGATGGCCAAACGGGCCGCCCGGCACGGCATGGCCCGAGCACGAAAAGGCCTGGCCCATTTAAATTATGGGCCGGCACGATCCGAAATGACTTACGGGCCATGTCGTGCCAGCCCACGGGCTGACCCCTCGGCCCGCGGCACGGCACGTAATTGTTAAATTCGTGCTGGGCTGGCCCGTTTTAAATTTCAGCCCATTTAGTTATTTTTTGAAGAAATTTAGTGTTAAATAGTGGAAAAATAGATGCTAATAATAAGAATTTAACTTGAGACCTCATGCATAAGAAGAGATTCACTTACCACTACACTACAACTACTTAGTTGTATATATAAAAATAAAAAATATATTTAATAAAACATAATCGGGCCGGGTCGTGCCGACCCTCAGCCTCAAGCAAGGTCCGGTCGTCCGTGTCGTGCCGACCCGGGCCCGAAATCCATCAGACCGTGTCATGTTCGGGCTGGGCCAAAAATTTTACGTGCTTCGTGCCCGCCCATTTGGCCCGGCCCATTTGGCCATCACTACGAATGCCTAACGGTAGCATGACGGCCTGGTGGTGGGCCAATAGCCCTGCTATGGCTCGGTGGAGAGGAGATTTTTGCTATTTTGATCACGTAACCGGTGGGCTTCGCTAGAATGACCACGAAATCGGTGTCATGTGATGTAAAATGATCATACCTGTTAGAATAGACATTTTTGCATTCTCTCTAATGATTTAGACACAGGAAAGACGATTATATCCTGGCCCTATCAAAAGCCCTCCCAGGCTTTATTTGCTGGAGATTTTTGCTGCGTGGCGCCAATTATAAAAAAAGTGCATGGCGTCAATATAGTCCCTCTCAGGCAACAAGAAGGTGCATTCACATTTGTTGGTATTGCCTTGCAACAGCCCTACGCAAAAATTAACTTCAATATACTTTGTATCTACTACTACTTAAAAAATCTGTAGTGTTTCCATCTGGCTCGGATCTTCGTCCGGCGCCTGCGATCAATAGTCTGCCTGCGATGCGAACCCCGCGCCCCGCCTCCCCCAAACCCAACGCGACCCCCGAAACGAACGCGACCAACAACAGTCTGCCTGCGATCTTCTCCTCGCTGCAATCCCCTCCCCGCCTCAATCGTGGTCGCCGCGATCCCGGCCGCCGCAGCCACCTACTCCGCTTATTCACCTGCGAACCGTTCTTCTACCTGCGACTGACATCAGCGAGTCCTAAGTTCCTCACCAGTTAACCACCTCCCACAATTCAGCAAAAATCTCCCCACCGCTCCCATATCCACATGTTGCTCGATCCGCATCCGCATCCGCTCTGCCCTCGTCGCCTGCGAACCACGTCCTAATCTGTCATGTTCGTCATCCCTAACCTGCCACCGGTTTCCGCACCTGGCGACCGCCATTCTTGGTATCCCACGGTTATCCCATCTTACCACCACTTCCCCTTCTGAACGGCGCGCGACTGCAATCCATCGGGGAAGAAGAACGGAGGCTACCAAATCGCGAGGGATTCTGGGGAGATGGATGTGCGTCGTGAGTTCCGAATGCCTGGTCCGCCCTGGGTTCAGGTGTGCCATGTGCGTTGTCTTGTGTCTTCCATCCATTAAGTGCTAACGGCCTCGGCTTACATTTGCTTCCATCGCCTTGCTTCCGTGACAGGGGTTCAGGTCGCCAAGGATGATGACAAGTTAGGCAACAGCTGGTACTTATGCCGAAGGACACCACGCTCCTTGCGAAGGTAAGAAACAATCTACGTCCTCTATGAATGAGTAGAATATAGCTATGAAAGAAAGTGTCCATCGATTTTGTCCTACCTTCTGAATAGTTAGCTGCAAATTATTGTAACGTCAATTTTTTCTCTTCCCTACCTTTCTATGCTCGGGTAATCTTATATGCTGGGATATGGCAATGTTTGTGATGTGGTGTATTCTGACTACTCTATCGGTTAGTATAAAGTTACGAGTTGATCTGTCTTATTCAGGGCTAATAAACATATTATTGGTTCGCACAAGAAAGGGTAACCAGAGCATTTGACCGAGGAATATAGTTGTGGCCATATTTGACATGATACATGGTGATTTCTTAGTTTTATATAAACGCCTCACTTGGTCTGCTGCTTGTGGTCTTATGATGCTGGCATTTACATTGGATAATTCTTGGCCTTTTGGACAAACAATGTGTATTATTGTTGCTCATGAATGTAGTATAACTGCTTGTAATGGGTTCTTCTACTTGACATTACTCATAAATTTACTGGCTTCATGGTAATTGCACACTGCTCAACTTTTTAAAAATTTAAGTTCAGACTCTAATCTCAACTACTTAAAAAATCCGTAGTGTTTCCTTTCACCTGCAATCCTTCGTCTGTCACCTGAGAACAAAAAAATCTATGTGCGATCCGTATCAGGTATGCATGTGATTTTTGCTCAATCCCCTATTTTACCAATCTCCTTGAGCTACTCTTGCATCACCTGCTTTTGGACGAAGGGAGGATGGAGGAGAGAGAGAACATCATCAACGCTGTCAAGGAGGGCAGAAGGTGAGGGTGCAAAAACATGTACAAGTATGTGGTCTTCAGTTTTCACCAAATCTTTATGATATTATTAAGTACATTGAAGTTGTTTGATTACTGATCGACATGTGTGCATTGTATCTTTATATAGGCTGGCATACATTTTATTTCAGTGTGGTGTACTTATAGTAGTTAGGGTAACCATCTTTTTGGTTTGAGAATCTGATCACATGTTGATCTTTTTTCCATTTTTCTTTGGGAGAACTGATCAGCAAGTTTCTATTATTTTATATTTGCTTTCCATAATTTCTCACAGTTTCCAAGATCTCCATAGTTTCTATCAGCTTACATGATCTCCATAGTTCCTATCAATCTGCATAGTTTATATTTCTTAGTGCTCTATTAGTGACAGGGAGTGATGAAAACGATTTTTGTGGTCCCTATATTCTCACTCTATGCTTCAGTTTTAAGTGTGATATTTGTGTTCCAGTTTATCATTGTTAAATCCGAGATCCAGTTTGGCAAACTGATTACCTCTGCAACTAAAATCTCCTGAGTTTTCTATCAAAAAGAAAAATCAAAGAAAAGCCATTCAGTCTCCTTTAGTGAGTCTAAGACAACACATGGCAAGAATGTCTATCCACTTGCCATTGTTCTCACCCAATGTTGCCTTCCTCTCCACTGAGCCTTGATTTTCTCTCCATGGTGTTTTTTTTTCCTTTTCCTCAAAGGAACTATAGTTGCTCGTGTCAGGGAAGCAAAAGTAATGCCTCACTGCTTCTGATCTTTTTACTACTTGCAAAAGTGCCTATTTTAGCACTTTGGAGCAATGTCTACTCGTCTTGATTGTTGAGCTATAATTTTATTGATGAGTGTCTACTTATGATCACTGTACTGCATGCAGTTGACAAAGAAGGAAGCAAATAAAAGGCAATTGATGGAAAGAGAGAATATGTGTGGTTTGATCACTGAACTTAATATTTTTCTTTTTTCTCATTCAGTTCTGACCTCAAGTCACATAAGAGTACCAAAGTGATTAACTTGATGCACTTTTTTATTTCTAAGGTTTTTCCATGTTATGATTTACGAACAAAAATAGCTCTGAATCTTGTAGTTCTACCCACTACTGTAGGGTTGATTATTGATGGTGTTGATATATAAGACCCAGGAGAACTAGGGATGTGATATTTTCTATTTTATTTGTCTTAATCAATCAAAATTCAAATAGAAAAGGCATAGTTCAGCTGTAAAACTAACAAGAATTCCTGTCACTTAATTAAAAATTATGTTGGCCTTTAGTTGATTTTGAACTGAGCGATATATCAGAGGTTTGTTTCATATATGCTCATACAGATAATGACATATCTCTATAATTAACTAGATTCATCTGCATTACTCTGTTAATTTCTATGCTACAATCTGGTATTAAACCATACACTTGTATGACTTTTTAATTATTGTTTTGCAAAAATAAAAGAATTGGTTGTTATCATTTTAAAAATCTAATTAAATTTACTCTTTCAATTTTCAGACATAATCAGATGGAAGGAAGTTGACCTTTGAAAGGAGAAGAGGATATTGCAACATGCACCTGTAAAATAATTTTAAATTTGAAAATAATAACAACAATGGATTATGATTAGGCATGTGTTATCACAGCCTCATGGGAATATCTGACTTAGCAAATTATGCTTCTATTTCTAGAGTTGAAATATGTACATTGAGTCGTCTACCAATAATTGGCATACAATTCCAATAAAAAAAATGGCATACAATTTGTTACCTTAAATATCTTTTTTTGGTATAAATGTGATGTCAAATTGCTGGTAAATTCCTAGATGATTAATATGCATTATGAGCTGCATCAATATTCATTTAAATACTAGCAGACACTCAGTGAGTCAGTCCTGTTCATTTTGTATATTTTAAGATTGTTTTAAAAGTGAAGTTGGTGCATTGGAAGCACATTTTTGTCATGTGTTCAACAAATATGTTTTCTTATCTATGGAGGTAAGTCATACCAAATTTATGTTTATGTGAATTCGCAAACATATTGTCTTGTGACATTTATTTTGACACCCGGTGCAACGCACGGGCATGTAACTAGTATAATAAAAAAGATAGAAAAACACTTTTTATTTGTTTTTTTGTTACATTCAAAGTATGATGATTTTGGATCTCAAATTTGGTGTAGGCATGTAATATAACATTCCTATGATATGATAGTGTAATTTTGGTGGAGTTTTCAATTCGAAATTCGTGTTTTCGTTGCTCTGTTTAATTGAATGGTGACCGCCATTAGAGGCAGGAGAAGGAACCTGAAAATGAGCACTCAAATTCAGAATGTGTGTTGTTCACTGTTCCGTTTATGGAGGTGTGATAGTAGCGGCGGCAGAGTAGGCGCAGTTATAAGGCGAACGAAGGGTATTGTGGAGGCTCCAGGCTTGACCGACCCGTTCGTCAAGTCAACGGGTCCCAGAGAGAGCACCACTAGCATCCCCAAAAATCGAAATCGAAATCCAGCGGCGGCGGCGATGGGTTGCTGCTGCAACGAGTGCGGCTACTGGTGGGACGAGTGGAAGTACTGCCTGGCGTGCCTGGGCATCGTGGCGGGCGTGGTGCTGTTCGCGGTGCTGCTGGCGGCGTACGGGTTCGTCCGGCACGTGGACGTGGAGGTGGAGGACGCGTCGCTGACCCGGTTCGACCTGGTGACCTCGCCGGTGACGGCGTTCGCGTACGACCTGACCCTCACCCTGAGCGTCCGCAACCCGAACTGGGCCATGACCCTCACCAGCACCGAGCCGCTGGTGGCCGCCTACAGGTTCGACGGCCAGCAGTTCGACCGCGTCCTGCTCGCCGACAAGGGCGACAGGCACCGCCCCGGCAAGACCCGCGTGTACCACCTGGCGCGGAGCTCCAACGCCAGCTTCGTGGCGCTCGGCAACGCCGGCGAGGCCGAGTACCGGAAGCAGCGGCCCACGGGGACGTTCGAGCTCGAGGTCGCGCTCGCCGGCGAGGTGCGCTACACGGCGCGCTACACCAAGTGCAAGCTCGAGGCGACGTGCCCGCTCAAGCTGCAGCTCGCGCCGCCGGGGACCGCCGCCGTCGTCTTCCAGAAGGTCAAGTGCAAGCTCGCCAAGCCCGACAAGAACTGCTAGACAGCTGCGATTTGTTTCATTGTTTGACTGCGATGTGTGTGTTTTCATCAACATTTGCCATGTTATGTAGAATTACCCCTCATTTCCTATGCCAATTTATTAATTGTTGGTGTGCATTTCCTCATGTACAACAAATGTGAAATTCTCACCGCCCGGCGAGCCTGTTCTCCTCGGCCGGCGATGTGGGCTATACTTTGTTTACTTGCATCTTGGGCTAGGAACTACGAATAAAGCGACAAAAGCAGGAGCGTGTCTGCGTGCGGACCACTTCTCGGGAGCTGCCCGCGCCTGTTCATCAATGGAAGATGCTCTGTCAGCTGTTTCGATTGGCCAATCTTAGGGATCAGACGAAAAGAAAACACATTTGCAAGGGACAAGGACCTGCTTATTTTATTTTCTGTACCATTAATATGTTCCTGGTTCAAAAATAACCGCTAACATTTGATTTTAGCTGAAGCGGCAGTAAACATGTTCCTACATTTCTTTCCAGTCCTATAGTTTCTGGTGGTTTATACTTTACAGTTCATCATGAAAACGGCCTGAGACTGGATCAATGAGCACGGCCTGAGTACCAGCCCCTTCATTATTGTACAAGTTCTAGTAGTATGTGATAGTTTTTCTAACCAAAGTAGCAACATCTTTTTATTCTTAGAAACGAAAAACGAAAAAGGCATAAACAGCTGTACTGTGTTGGGAACTTTGAATAAATCCAACAGCCTATCATGGCTGCAGCTGCAGCTCCACACTTTTTTTAACGAGATTAAGCATGTGACAGCGATGAAAAATCCAATACAACATGTTAACAAGAAATTCTCATCACAGAATTTTGCACTCGAAAAATTGAAAGTCGATATCTGGAGCAGAAAAAGAAATTACCTGTAAAAATAAACATTCTCTGCGCTCTACATTCAAGTGCATGAACTACTGGTGGAAGCACTCTGGTCTAAAGTTACCACCACAAGCATTGCAGGTAGATGTGAGTTTGATAACCTTTGGAGTTACACTGTTGAATATTTGGAAACTTCAAGTTCACGCATATAAATAAAAAACTGAGACTGCAAAAGGATTACGTCATCCATTATCAGAACAAAGAATGGTCAAGTAACTTTTCGATTGAATTAGTGGCCATGGCCTAACACTATTACAGATTACAACTCTACAGCCTTATATGGGGTAAAAGCCGCTAGTTGGTAGTAGCAAGTATACAATACAGTGAATCAAGGAATGACCGAATCCTCCATTAGATGACATTTCACAAAAGTATGTTTAGCCTTTGCTCTTCGGCTCCTCCTGTATTAGTACTGAAGAACCACTTGCCAATGAATTATAGATTATCATCATCAATGATTTCATGCCCCTCAACTTCACTTACTTCTGTAGCGGCAACATTAGTAGTGTGAACAGTATTATTGCTACCACGGCAATGTAGTAGCTGACGCTGAAGGCTCTCAATAAGCTGATTAAGCTGTTGAATATTCTTCTCCTGAGATAATATTATCTGCAGATAGCATGTAAAATTTTAGATGACCAGAAATGGTTGGATCTCTAGATATGAACCGTCGCAAAGTAATGCTCTCACCAGGAAGCAAATCCACTAAAGGGTCAACACAGGATTAACTTCCAAATAAAAAGGGGCACTGGCTCAAATGTAGGTATCAAAATGGAAGTTCATAACCAGTAATGAGTCATTTTGTTGCAAAGAAATGGGTTTTCTAGCATAGCAGATTCAAGAACATGATAATGCTGATTCAGATTGAAAAATACCAGTCTCAGTTAATCTTGGTGAGGCATCCGTAGCATTATCTTTTCTTCCAAGAGATGCAATGTATTACCAAATCAAGTCACCAACTATTTTCCATAAGATTACTGAATTACTAAAAGGCAGGACTACTGTAAAATAGCCTCCTCTGAGAACGGTTCCGTGTAAGATTTATTTGACAGTTGCAAAACGAATGACATGCAAGCAATACAGAAACATCAGTTTCTAGATGGCAAACTAATGTTCCAACATACCACAATAGATTCCTCGTTCCACAAGGGACCGCAAAATCTCACTATGACAAACCAATTCAATCTACCCATTATTATCAGGAAATCAAACGTCACTTTAAATGATAATTCATCATAATGCAATCTTTTTTTGGAAAATTCAGGAATTAGAAATGATAACCTATATTCATCCACAAACCATTATACTGACATGACATGAAGACCAGCTACCATTACTAGTCAGGCACCTGTGCAGCATAGCGGTGATAGTGGCACGTCCTGATAATGTAAAGAGAGGTAGAGGAAGACTAAAGACATGAAAGAAATTGAGAAACATCAATTTTCTACACTGGAAGAATCTATGAAGAGAGATACAAGGGATGGGAATGTCGCCAAAGGCCCTATTCATGGATAGGAACTCTTGAAAACTAGTAACCCACATGATAAAACCATGACTTTAATATCCCCACCTTTTTATCATAATCTTTTCTTTCTTTTACTTTTTTCTCCTTTTCTTTTTTGTCTTCTTTTACTTGTTTCATTCTTATGACTTTCCCTGGGCCCCTGTGGATTTTATGTATGCGTGGCTTTGTTGTTGTAATATGGATTAAACTCTTACTGATAAGCTAATAGCTGTTGCAGAAGCATTCCATCCAAAATTCTTAGTGTCTTAGAGACCAAGTAAAACCAGTCCCTACCACTAATTCACAGTTACTGTTTTTTTTATTATTATTTCAACTGCTGTGTTTCGGTGCCCGCGCAGCAAAGCAGCAAAATAGATTGCCACAGGAAATATGCTGATCATATCTGGATCCCTTTTTCCCAAGTATGATGAACAATTCTAGATGGAGGCAGTAATGACAAACATAGTTCATAATCTTGCACATATGAAAATTTGAGAAGATAGTTTATGCAGATTTGATACGGTTGAGCTCCAATGAGCACAAAAGAAAAGCAAAAGGTATAGACATGTGTTCAGGTCGGCTGGACAGTTTTGGACGCCAGGGGACCCATCAGCCGATTAGGTTCGATTATTTGGTTTCTGATTGGCTGATCAGGCCTCCTAGTCATCCAGTACCACCAGCAACCGATCTAGTCATATAATTATATCAATATATTTTTATATGAGAAGAGTAATTTAAGTCAACAGATAGATGAGATTGAGTATTTCATCTTATTGTTCCTTTGTTGGCTGCTGCAAACCTAGAAACCACTCTGCAACAAATATCTCACAACCCAATGGCCCGAAATCAACTGGCCTACATAAGCTGTAGACCTGTAGCATATCGAAATCATCTGGCCTGGTCATCAGCAATCAGATTGGACAATTAATCATCGGTTAATCAGATGACCAGGATCCTGATCGCCCTGGCCACTCTGGTCAGGTGCTGATGTACAGTCAATTAATCGACAGTTAATTGGGTGATTTAAAAACATGGGGTGTCAACCAACAAGGTAGGGATAAAAGGATATGAATAAAAAGAAGTCAGCATTATTTACTTAAGTAGCTGGCTTATTAGATTTTTCATGATGCAAATATATTGAATTTCATATCATAGATCCAATCTATTAATGGGATGTTATAAATTCAACATCTCAATCAACATTGTTAGAACATCAAGCCTTCAATCTCTCGTTCTCTCTCCCTAGACCCTCGCCGGCCCACTTCCTAGTTGCCATATTGGTTGGCTGGTACCTTCCTAATTTTCTTTCTTCACATTGGAGCACATGCATTTCGCAACAGAAAAAGAAACAAGCCCACAAAAAATGGTCAGATGTATTACAGAAGAAGAACAGTTTGCAGTAATATATCTTTGCAAAATAGATATTCATAGCTTTCCTTTTCATATGACAAAAATGAAATGTTTCTGCAATTCTTTTCTCCATCCCAAAGTACCAATATGTTCAACACCTGTGATCTTACTCGGAAACCCTCATAAGTTTGGAGTCATGCCATAAAGAAATCATGATAAATGCACATGCTACACCACAAATAAAACCTGCAATACATAGTACGTGCTATGAAACGGCAGTGGAACGCACAATTGCACTACAAAGTGGAAACAGCTGCCCGAACTGATTTTCTTGCAAATCATGATACAATCCATAATTGTTAAAACTATTATATTCAAGCGAAAAACAAAGGCCAAACGATGCAAGAATTCATTGCTACAGAAGTGCATGTTTCAGCTCCAATCAGGCAATGGATTTGATGGGCTGTGTTCATACCTAACATGAATAAATTTGACAAGTTGCATTATTTTTTCATCTCATTTAATTTTCCTAAACTTTCCAATATCTAGTTACTTAAGAGTTAGGAGGAATATTTTTCATTCCTCGTTTGATTTTCTTGTTATAGATCCTAGAGAGATGCTACCAATTAACAATTAAAACCAAAACCAAATAAACACATTTGAAAAGCCATAGCAATGACATTAGAACCTAAATTTGGTCTTAATGCTTTACGCACTCTAAGGTTTCTTAACCAGCTGGTTGCTCGTTGCTACTGAACAGTAGCCAAAAGCTTCATGTTTTACAACCTATTACTATTACTGCAAAACACTTATTAATGAAAAACACACAGAACAATTATTTCAGGAATTGACACTAAATGATCTGACTGGCTCAAGGTCTGTTAAGTGTTAACTCTAGATTCTTGCAACTATGCCAGCAGATAATTTCAAAATATAGGTCTGCAAACAATTCCATATAGCCTATGATTATTATGTAAGCAAACATTTTGCATTTCCCTCATGAAATAGATTTGATAGATGCTAGCAATTCAGAAGTCTTGTAGAGATTTGCAAAATCTATGTGATCCATCACATAATCACATGTCAAGCGAGGGATACACAGACGTAATAATGAGCCGGCAGTAAAAAGCTTATTAACTGGTATAACTCGCTAGGTCACTGAAAATCAGAAAATAACTTGGTACTTTGTTAACCGGTACTCCTTGACAGCCCTACCAACCTGCACACTTTGGCTGATGGAGATAAATATTTCAATAGGTAGCTAAGTTTAGTTCAGATATCACTATATCCAACAACAGGTTATTTCAGAAGTGAGAAGGGAAAGGAAGAACAACCGCAACAGATGTTAATTAAGAATGCACAGAACCTACAGGCCACATGAATCGATGTTGCACTCACCGAAGAACAATTAAAAATTAACAAAAGTTGATTTGACACTAACCTTTTCCTTGACGGCGTCGTCCCTGCCGAGGGTCTGCTGCCGCCGGCGTGCGGCCGCAGGGTCTGCGTCGGCCGCGTCCCCGATCTGCTGCTTCCACTCGAACTGCGACGTGATGACGAGCACGAGCAGGAGGAAGACCAGGACCACCGGCCTCGTATTCATCCCGGCGGCCTACCACCAGGCGATCCCCAAAATCAGAAGGGCGGTCCCTTCCCACGGGAAAGAACCTGGTCGCAATACGAGCGCGGTGAGAAATGGAAGCGACGTGGAATCGGAGAGGACGACTAGATTGGTCAAGGACAAGAACCAGGGAGGACTACTTACCAAGAACACCCCGGATCTCCGGGCGCCGCGGCAGGTTCGGGAGGGGAGAGGGCGGCTGCAGATGCTTCTGGGAGGGAGTGAGGCACGGCTCCACCAAGGGGGCCGGGAGGCTGT
This sequence comes from Chloris gayana, assembly GCA_031894775.1. NCBI lineage: Eukaryota > Viridiplantae > Streptophyta > Magnoliopsida > Poales > Poaceae > Chloris > Chloris gayana. The sequence continues at coordinate 11,290 of JAUNZO010003684.1, forward strand.
AGCGGCTGCGGCTCCGGTGGGCCGAGGAAGAGGAACGCCGCGCGATGAAGGAGAGGGGGAACGGAGCGCGTGGACTGGACTGCTGGTACAGGGGAGGAGACCGAGAGACCTGTTCTTGGGAACCTGGTTGCTCAACATTACGAAGCCATCCACGTATGACTCATGAGTAATGATAAATAAATTTTTCATAATTACAGGTCAAATGGAGTTTTTGGTGGGTACTTCTTCGCTAAGATCAATCTTAATGAGAGTGTTATAATAGTGTCATGAGCATTAGATTTACTGACATGGCATGAGAGAGAAGAGAGAATGTGTTATGGGATAAAAGATGAGTGTCACCACCATGACCCTCCATAGTTCTTAAAAAAATTTCTTGGTAATCTGTGTGATGACACTCTTCACTGAGACTGATCTAACAGTGACCGACCCAGAGGGAAATTCTACAGGGCAGCTGATTTAATCAATATAGGGCTGAAGATAAATTATTGATACGGATTTAAATTGCATAGCCATTTGAAAAGTAACGTTCGCAAAAAGTTCTTTGAAATGCATGGATTTCTAATGGTAAAGACCCCAATGTTAATGACTGCAAAGAAGCATTTAAGAGGGAATTTGCTCTTGTTATACATAGAGCAAAGGAAAGTACCAAGAATGAGTTCAAAGAATGGCTAGAAACATTGCAATAGCTTTTCTGTTTTTCTTTGTTGTTATCTTTTTTTAGTCTTGATTTCTCTTTGTACTTTGTTCTCCCTTTATTAATTAATAAATAAATACCAGCAGGGGAGCTTTTCCCTCCTGTTTCTTTACAAAAAAGTTTTTTGAAAGAAACAACGTCTACAATGAGATGAATACTACGTGAAATGAAAACTGATGCAGAAAGATTTCAAATGCAAATATTGAGATGAGATTAAGATGTCCCCGTAGACAACACCGCATTGTTGATATGAAGACCATTCTATTCTCGAGTATGCATATGACACCATTGTTTTTTATGGATCAAAATAAAGAAAACAAACGTAAAGCTACTACCCATGTTAGCAAAACCACTAGAAACCGGATGGTTACCATGGTAACAGGTGAACTCGATCCAGCTCGGTTTCAATGGTGTTTGGCTTTCGCTAAATGCGAAGTTGGGTTCTGTAGCAAAATAAAAATCGGTATTGTATCAGTTTTGTTAACCTTCTTTGTGCTTTTGAACAGATTTATTAAAAACAAAGTTATACGAGTGAAATATTCTATTTTGACATGGCTGAGAGATGAACAGCCAATACACTCTCAACTCTTTTGATGTCAACATGGAAGATACCCCTCTAAGTATCTTGGTATCCTAATGCATTAATTGCAGGAATCTAACCAATGGAAATTTGAAATAATAGAACACTGTTTAGAGAAGAAATTTAGTAGTTAGAAAGGAAAACTTCTTTTTATGTGAAAAAGATTAATTCTTATTGACTTTGTCACGACTAACCTTGTAATGTTTATGCTAACTTTCTTTAAGGTCCCCTCAGGATTTTTTAGAAAGAGTATCACATATCAAGAATTTGTGTACAAATTGATAAGCATAAAAAGAAATATAGGATACCCAATAGGAATATATTATGCCATCCTAAGAATCAAGAGGTTAGGAATACAAAATATTAATCTTAAATATCTAATTGTTTGCTTAAACTAATAAATAAATAATTTGTATGGAAAACCATAATTTCTAAGAAATATCTATGAAATCAAATCATACCCCTTGCATGAAAAAAGGTTGTCTTTCTCGCATAGCAAAATATTTTTTTAAAAAAACATGAATACAAAAGGTGACTCCATCGTCTAATAACGAAGGAGGGGGGGGGGCTCAAGCCCCCTATTTGGCTCATTGGGTCTACATATTTTTTTGTTATGATTAAAAATATATATCCTTATATATTTTATTAATGTTATATGATACACATTGATTCACTGAATTTATTTTTCTCTTTACTTGTTTTTCTTGTGATACCATGTACTTGAAGATTCTTTATAGACAAGTAGCCACTAAGAGCAAATAATGGAGTGCGGGCCGCCACATAAGCGTGTGGCTCATACGAGATATGGGGCAGACAATTACATCCCGCCCTTCCAAACAAAATTCAATTGTCACTGTTTTAAGTACTAAAGTGATAACACATTCCATTCTTAGTTTTTTTTCCTTATCCGTAAACTTCATCCCCCCTTATCTCATGGTTGCCGCCCGCTATGGTTGAATCTATGTCGTATATGCCGCAATGCCAACCACATCTCAGAAAAATGTAAAGGCATGTGTTAGCATAACCATATATCATGAGAATTGAGCTATTTGAAAGGTTATATATCAGCGGATTTTATTAGTTTTAACTTTATTTATTCCCTTAGTTGTGTTTGGTAGTAAATTAAACATACCCCCAACCGGTCCGAGTCTTAGGCTCAATATAAGTATATATATTGTACTTATAGCTAATTATTTTTCAACAATAGATAATATTTTATTGGCACTGAAATGTATGTGGTGATTTTTGTGAATTATAAGATCATTATGTCTAATCTCTTACAGTATGTATGTGTGTATATATGTGTTTGTTTTATAATTTCTTAAGAAGATTTATCTCGTCACTTTTTTGCTTCACCTGGTACCAAAACATGTTTTAATTGTCAACGTTGTGTCAGTAGTAAAGTAATAACACATTCCATTTTTACCTCATTCTCAACCTCATTCCGCAGGCCTCACCTCGCCCTTGCCGACCGCCATGATTGAACAAGTATAACATCTCGTGTAGCTGTTGTGCAAGAGAGCGGATAGAGGCATGTGAAACTCGCCCTGCCACATCCACTCTCTCTCCTCACCTAGAAGAAGGTGATCGGGCGCATCGTCCCCAAGTCTCGTCGCGATGCGGCCTCAGGTCTGGTGAGCCTCTTGTCAGATCCCACCACCCAAAGTTCCACACTCCTTGTAGTGTTTGTGCAGCCGTTTGATGTAGGGCGTGATTGGTTTCCTGGCTAGCGTAGCCTGGCCCGTATCTAGGTATCCGTCATGAGCCTGGCTCAGCTCATGCAAGGAGCTGATGTTTGTTTGCATGCATTCAACTAGTCTGGTTGGTTGGAGTTGTTGATTAGTTTCCAACATATGCACGAGATGAGAGGTTTTTTTGTAGTATATTTGACCATCAAATGCATGCACTTTGCACGCAACCGGGTCTCACTAGATCTGGAGATGCGACCAATTTTCTCATATCCTCGGATGCAGGCTGAGCAGACCCTTTTGCATGCCATGAGCATGGCTCAATCTCTAGTGCAGGAGACCAATCAAGCTGATCTTGCATCCCACGAGCTGGTTGTGCCATATACATGAAATTAAACCAAAGGCGCACTCCTATCCGTCTGTTCCAAAGGCACGGCCGAGCTTGTCGGAATTGAAGTTTTCGCCCCCGTCGTATCGTGGTACATGAGGCCCCGGCCCAGCCGGACTTCCTTCTTGGGTGCCTCCCCGATGCTTGCCATGCCGGCTGCTGCTCACAGGTGCGCTTGACCGAAGGGTGAAAACGTCTAGTCACGGAATCCTTAATTTGATCGAAGCTGTTGGAGAGGTTAACTTTTTTTTAAAAAAAATGAATAAGTATGTTAAGCAGCAGTACAACACAGCTGGAGGCCACGTTTGCTTGTGTGCGAGCCGTGTGGGGTTGAGTTCATGACCTCGTCACAAAGCGGCGCACGGCACGCCGCACGCGGATGAAGCTCGGGCGCGCTCGGCGTTCGTCGTTTCAGTCTTTCAGAGTCAGCTCGGCAAGAAAGGAACGGAAAAGGCAGCAGGTGGAAGGTGTTACGCTACGCAGAATATAATCCTCTTGTCTTCACCCTAGCAACGATCGAGTTTCTCGATCGTGTTTCTTGCAACTGATGCTTGTTACACACCTGGACGATGTGCCAGCACATGTGTCCGGCATGCCCCACGACACATCCTAACACCTTTTTTCTGGACACTGCACTGCAGGTGGCGCTAGCGCCGTTTTCCTGAACGGAATTTTTTGTCCGCTGCAAGGTTTCAACAATGGCCGTCGCCTCCAGTCTCGTCGTCCTCCTCCTGCCGCTACTGCTCTGCTCTCAGCTGCCCGCCGCCTCGCCGGCCGTGTCCGTCGCGGGAGAACTCCTTGGCCAGGCGCGCGCGCCGGTGTTCGCCGCGTGGCTCCGCGGCGTGCGCCGCCGCATCCACCAGCACCCGGAGCTGGCCTTCGAGGAGCACCGCACCAGCGAGCTCGTGCGGGCGGAGCTGGACGCGCTCGGCGTCCCCTACGCCTGGCCCGTCGCCCGCACCGGCGTCGTGGCAACCGTCACCGGCAGCGACGGCGGACCTGTCGTCGCGCTCCGCGCAGATATGGACGCCCTCCCGGTGCAGGTCCGTTTCGGCCTTGGTTCTAAATATCATCTGGCTGAGTGCTGTGGCCTATGGATTAATGGATTTTATGTGATTTTGAGTTTATTAATTTAAGCAAGCTGATGCATCATGTTATTTTTATTCCATGGCAAACTACTGTTGCTCCAGATCAATTATGTCGTGTCATTGTTAGACTACGGGCCTGAAGCTTTTGTCGCCAGCTCAAGTCATATTGGGTCTACCAAATTATAGACCCAACTGAAGCCCGATCGAGGTTCCGACCACCTCGACTTAAAAGACTAGCCTGACAAGTAGTGCTGGTCAAATGTGCCGCTTCGGCACGGCACGACCCAAGCACGGATAGGCCCGGCCCGTCGAATTTCGGGTCGGCCTGGTACGAAATGACTATCGAGCCGTGCCGTGCCGCACATCGTGCCAAGGCGCCGCCCACGGCCCGGCATGGATTGTGTCAGGCGTGTCGGGTCGGCCCGTTAGGCACGCAGGCCCGTTTGTTAGCCCACTTTGACCCGTTAACACTTGGTGCTGAAAACTGGAGGTGAAAAAGAAGGCTAGACCAAGATTTGAACCTTGGACCTATTGAATTCAACCCAAAAGCCTTACCACCAGACTGCTCCAGTTTATATGTATAGATCCAAACTATGTATATAATTATCCAGACATTTTCGGATCGTGCCTTGACAGGCATGTTTCGTGCTTTGCCGGGCCGATGGTTAAACGGGCCGTGCCCGTGCCGCCCGTCGGGCTGCACCTTCGGCCTGAGCACGGCCCGTAGCCTCGGGCCGTGCCGGCCTGGCATGAAACTTAATGGGTCGTGCCGTGCTTGGGCTGGGCCAAAATTTCCATGCTTCGGGCCAGCCCGGTTGGCACGGCCCGTTTGGACAGCTCTACCGACAAGTGAGGATCCCTCTACCTTATAAGGCGAGCTCCATGGTGGGACTAAACCCAACAATCTCTATTATCAATCTCGTCTTTTGGGTTGAGGTGGTTGAGGATCTTAGTTCGGACTCGGTGGGCCTATGGTTCGGTAGACCAAATGTGACCTGGGCTAACGGCGAGGGCTCGTGGCTGCGACGAGTCGAACTGCACTCTAACGGTGATAGTCATGAATCCAAGCGGCTCAAGTATTCCCCTTAGATGTATTTTGACCCTAAAATTTTACAGTCCCCTGCTCCACGTCCGCAATCCATGATCTAAAAGCTCAAACAAATGGAGCCTTGGTGTCCATGATTGACTGTGCTCTGTGCTACACCAGACCAAGAAAAAAAATCATTTCTAGCCATTGTATAGTTTCCATGATTTCGCAAAACAGTACAG
>JAUNZO010003686.1:0-23441 GCA_031894775.1 Chloris gayana
TGTTGACGTCAAAAGTCGCCAACACACCGCTGTCCGGAGAGTCCACCGAAACCCCGGCCGATGCAGTGGTCCCGTGCTCCCAACGGACCGGCTCAGCTCGCCGATTCTCGTGTGCGCTCGGTGCGTGCCGATGGTTTTCCTGCAAACCAACAAAGACAATAAAAGGTGTAAAATTCCAGGTCATCGGCCCGGATAGACCGATGTGCAGCCGTGGCCGATTCTCGGCGTAAGATAGACAAAATCGGCCATCGATCGGGAGCAGCACGGCCCATCCATTTATGTATTAAATGCCAGGCAAACGAATCTGCGATACAAACGATACGAAATCGGCCGACGCTATAATCATGCGATCGGTGGCTAGCAGCCGATTCCGTCGGTAAACGATCACATCATTAAGACTTTGCAGGGATGCATTATCGGATAAAATGTAAACAAGGTAATTATTAATGGGATGTGATTAATTTGATAGCAAGAAGATGGTTTAATCATCAATTAGATCAGTAAATCGGCCGATCGTGCATCCGGCCGATTTTGCCATTGATTATAGTAGTGAATTATTTAGATCTATCTAAATGTATAATGATGATCAATAAAATCATACTAATAACTCGGGTTCAAAAAGCAGCTTTAACAGATTTGGTACTAATTGAACATAAAACAGCTAATGAACGTGATAAGCAATCGGCTAAACACTCCGAAAGAACAAGAAGACAAATACAACCACACAGATCCCAAATCGACCAGCCGCTCCAACAGACAAGTCAACCGATGGCACGCGATCGGACCAGGTCTAACGGCCGCGCACGCCCGGCCGATTCAGGACAAGCACAATCATAAACGCCTTAACTATGAAAGTAAATCTACATCCTAGCCAATCGGCTGTATGCGCCTAGGACAAGTCAACTATCGCAAAGGCAAACACAGGACACGTCAACCGAATCCGCATAGTCGAATCGGCCAAGATGTAAAAGAACTTTTATAGCGGTTACCGTGACTCGAACGACCAAATCCGAGCCAATCGGCGTTGTGAGCAAAGACTGGAACGGGGAGGCAGGACAAGTCAAACTACCTCCACCACGAGCCCGGACCAGGTCGACTTGACTCATCCCGGCCGATACTCACTACGACGATTAGGGACAGATTTGGTCGCCGGATAACTAGCAATTAAGCCATCTAATTACGAACAATGCGCCGAGAACTAGACAACATAATTACCTTATCAAGCCAACGTGTCGTCGACCGGAGCCCCGAAGATCCCCGCGCGAAAACAGTAGAAACTTGACAGAAAATTAGGGTTTGGCGATGCGCCGAAAATTGTATTGGATGTGAATCGAGTTTACATGTTACATCCGAGTATGTATTTATACTCGGCACAAAGAATCCTACTCGGACCCTCTTCGGGCCGATTTCCTAACCGACTAAGATCTTTTTCCAAAATTAAACTATTATTCCTAATTTTACAACGTGGGCCAGGCCCATCAATGTTATGCTCATCTCGTTGGTGTTCGCGCACGATTCCCGGGAGGTACGCGCCTTTTACTCTCCCAAGCGGCCGTCGGCCTTCCGCTCACCAGCCTTCTTTTGACCTATAGTCGCCGACAATGGGTCCCTTGGTCAAAAACCGGCGTCAACACATGTCCCCCCAGTCTGGGGTATGCAACGCATGCGTCGGACCGATTTATCCTCTTTTACCGCGCCGGTTTTACCGCCCGTCACTTCTCCATAAAACCCAAGGCCACCCCCGGTCATTCCCATCCGTTTCCTCTCCTTGGCTTTCGTCTTCATCTATCCTAGCGACCTTTGCCTTCTCGAGCCCTTTCAACCTTTCACCGCGCCGCCGCCGTCTTTTCTCCTCCGGCGACCATGAATCCCGCTCGTTGCTGCTGCTGCGGCTGCGCCGCCGACCGCGTCTGTCGCTTACCACCAACGCCGTTCCGGAGGTAATGTACATTCGAGCATCTCTCTTTTCTACCTTTGCAATTTTCTTCATGTTCTTGTTCTTGTTCATTTTCACGATCTATTTCCTTTCCGTTCCGTTTCTCATTTTAGCCCTATTCCTTGTTTTTAGGAGATCCGGAACCAAGTCGCCATCCCATCCAATATCCCCACTCACTTCCTTTTGGGCCCCATGGGTGATCCCGACCCCACAGATCTCATCTCGTGCCGAAACGAACCGGGTCCCGTTTCGGCAACAGTCTCCTTTACCGACCGAGTGGGCCAATAGTTTTAGGTCATGGCCGACTCCCGTCGCCGGATGGCGCGATTGGTATAACCGAGTATCGGCCGTCCATCAGCAAGGTTGGGCCAATATCGGCATTGCCCACGCCATCAAACTCTCTTTGGCCGATCACCACAAGAACGAACCGTTGCCGGTGGCAGCTTCTTACCTCCGGTCGATGCCTTGAACTCGTTTCATGTTCGGCCACGGCCCGGCTACCATGACCCTCCCGGACACCGGTCATGTTGGCCGATTTGAATATCACAGCGGAGGCCACCCCGCACGCCATCCGCATTAAGTCCTCCCATCGGATCAACCCTAAGGACACCAGGGGTTGGAAGAACTACATCCAGACCTACAACAAAGGGCACGGCTCGGTCGATCGCCGCGAGCACGTTGCCTTCCTCAACATGTGGCTTGACCACTTTTTCTTCTCGTGGGGTCAGCCGTAAGCCCCACAAACAACTTCCCGCCGATGGCCGATGTACCGGCCGACAGCCCATGCCCTTCCTATGGGCAAGTATCTTCCGGGATCGGCCTACCTCCTCCTTCACCAGGTCTCGGTGGAGTTACGCTCCGCCGATCACTCAAGAACCCGGGAGGCCCTTGGTGGTTCATTCAAATGTGGTTGTCCCTTCATACCACCAAGGCCATCGATCCGGACCTCGGTGTCCTCACCTTCCCCGGCAATCATGCCGAACCGGCCACGCCCGATCCAGCCCGATGTATCTCTTTCGGGAAGCGTTGTCCATGGCACCGTGGGCGGCCATGTCGGATGACACCTTGGCATATTGGTTCGCCGCCCTCTACAAGGGCCTCAACAACGAAAGTACGGATTGGTACCCGTACATTGATTTCTTCGAGAAGGGGTATGACACTCCTTTCCCGATCGACCCCACCTTCCCGACGGCCGACGCGGAAGCGGTCAAGATCTTTACCACCCGCCTCCGCCCTCGTCCGCCGCCGACGGGACTCATTGCCGGAGCAAGGCTTTCGCTCCTATGAGTTCTACCACCCGTCGGTGGCGGCCCGCCAACTCGGTTTCGGCCGCTTGCTCCCCAGCCTCTTCTATGTGGGGCAAATAAAGGCGCGATCTATCGTCGACAACGCCATCCAGTGGAATTGGCTCGTCGGTCGCACCGCCGATGTCGTCACCGGCGACTTAACCGGATTTTCCCCGGCGCCTCGAGTACCCGCCTTTTCGACCGTTGGTGGGGCGAATGGAACCGGCACCTCCGCAGCCGGAACACCGCCTCCTTCTTCTCCGGCTTAGTCCCGACGGAAGCTTTCGCCGAGGTACGTGCAGCCGATTTATTTTTATAAGGCCGATTTTGTTGACGAAATCGGCCGCTCCAAATGCTCACCCTTGTATATTCTTTTTAGTCGGACACGGAGGAGCCGCCGACCCGGAGTATCGGTGGCCGGCCAATTGCATACTTGATGCCGAGCCCAATTGCTCCAAATATCGGCTTCACCGATCGCACTCCCGCCCAAGCTCTTGCGGCGATGAGTCGAGGGGCACCAGCCTGCCCGCAAGGCCAAGACAAAACGGCCGCTCGTTGGCATCTCTTAAGGTCACGCGGAAAGAAACACGTGACCGCGGGAGAGCCAAGGGTTTAAGTCACTTGCACTATTTAACCAAATAATCCACATCCAAGTACAAGTACTAGATATGTATTATAAGGTGGGTCATGAATATCCGCAAGCGGACGGATAACCCGTTGTAGCATTTCACCCGAGAGTATTCAAGGGTATCGTATTTATATTTTCCCAAAGGAAGACATGGTTGATAAAAGTACTTATGCTCATGGTGTTACAAAAGAGTGATGAAGTAATCACATTCCAATGCAGGGGTTAGGAGCAATAAATTGAGGATAGTGTGACACACACCAAGGCAATGCATTCTCTAATGAAAGGGATAGAGGCAATCCTAGATAAAGCTAAACTAGACTAGCAGACCACTACTCCTAATGATACAACATTCATATGAGTGCGCAGCTTCTACCTAACATCCAAGATCATGCAAGCGTAAGCAAGCGTCTAATGCCTAGGCATCATCGGGAGATCCGTCTTACGCGAGGTCTCGCCTCGCGACTCCGGCCTTTTACACTCCTATGCCATGCCCGAACGTGGAGGATTACTTTGGATGACAAGGCTGTCACTTCTTGTCACCTACCTCTACAAACCGTGGGACACGAAGCACATTCAAAGGTGGGTAGATAACCCCAGCACCATGCCGGCGTCACTAACCACAACTCTAGATCCCTCGAGGCACCCCAATCCTACGGATCGACATGGTGGTAAATCTAGAGCACCCTTGCGGGACGATGAACCCGAAGCCTATTCATAAGAACACTAGTCTAACTAGCATAAGCCAGACGAAAGGATCAAAGCTAGCACTAAGTCATGCAAAGGCGTTCGTCGCTCAAGAATGAGCGACGAACGGCAATCAACCAAGTAAGATCAAGAGTAATCGATGATCAAGTATGAACGAACGAAGAACATTCGATATGTGTTCATCTTCTATTAATGAAGAACGAAGAACGAACGATGAACTCATATGAACGAACGATGAACGATCAAGCAAGATCATGACTACTCTGTCAAGCTCATGACAAGGACATAAACGAAAGTATTCCATATATAAAAGATCAAGTCTTACAAAGAGAGGATACAAGAGCTATACCCAATTCTCCACAAGACCTTGGGAGCAATGAGGCAGCCCACTACTAAGCCTAGCACTACCTAGAAAGCCTCTAAACTTCTAGTGTGAGGAGAGAATGATCCTTGTGTTGTTGTGTGTGTTAAGGAGGGGGGTACCCCTCCTTATATAGGCTTGAAAGGTCGGCTCCTGGAGGCGGTTTCGTAGGTCGGTGGCATTTAATGCGCGTGGAACCGACCTCCGCAGGCGGTGGGCAAACCGCCAGAGAAAAGTGGGCCGGGGGGCCACCGGACCGGTTCGGCCGAACCACCCCGGTGGGTTCGGCCGAACCGGTCCCGGCCCCTCCCTGGGCTGGGCTTTGGCAGTTGGCTCCCCCACTGGATGTTGGTCTTTGATCCAGGTGCTTGTGGCCTTCTTTGTGTTGGATTTCGTGGTCATTGGCCTTTTATCTTGGAGTTGATTCCCGCGGCGAAATGGAAGTTTTGTAAAAGTGTTGATTTGTCGCCTCGGGCCCTGGAATTCATCATTATCCACCTGCACACTAAAAATCTAGAGGTACAAGTGGAACTAGGTTATTTCTAAGTAAAATGCGTGTACGACATGCCTAGTCCTTCTCATTTATTTGACTAATTGACGGTCGAAATTGGTCGTAACGACCGTCAACAAGTCCCCCAAGCTTACCCTTGCTCGTCCCGAGCAAGTAGTGGAACTTTAGGTTGTTGATCAGGAGTTGCTATAATGCCTACTTCTTAAAGGTACCAAGTGTATAACAAAGATACTCATCCTTGAGTTGAATAAGTTGGCAATGGTAACTCACCCTTCCCCTTAGTCCTCATGGGGCTTTGTGCTTTTCACTTTACCTTGGGCGGTTGAGAGAGAGAACGGTGTATAGAGCATTTATTTTCTCTTCCCTTGTCTTGCTTTTTATTCTCCGGAAGTTTTCAAAGGATTTTTTTTTTCAAGTAAAACCACGTTCCACAAGTGATACTCTCGAATCGCTCTAGTGGTGTTTGTATTCCTCACCAAGGCATGTGTATTGCCTCATCCTACCTCTAATAGGCTTTTGTGGAGCTCAAGGTAGGATATGAAATGAGGCATACTTGCATTCATATTTTGCAAAACCAAAAGAGTGGATCCATGGAGATAGCAAGTCATACAATCGTAGATCAAGATGTGCAAGTGTGAAAATGATGGTGGTGGTGTATGTGACTACTCCTCTTTTTGTTTCACCTCTTTTTATTTTGGATTTTGGGCATGGCTATCTTTTCTTCTTTCTTTTTCCATGCTCGAAATGAGAGCAGCTTTTTTTTTTTTTCTTTTTCTCATGCTCATCTTTTGTGAGCCTTATTTTCTTTTTCTTTTGCATAGCCATGCCTTCTTTTGATATTTTAAGAGAGGTGATAAAATGTGAGGAGTGTCTTTATTTTGGTGGATGGCATGACATGTTGCTAACTTCCGGTGTAGAAGTGTAGCATATGAGGTGGAATGTGTACGTGATCTTGATCATGAGAGTATGAAAAGCATCTCACTAGGGTCACACAATTTTGATAAAGCTCAATGAAGTAACAAGTAGCAAATGAGTAAGGTTTTCAAAGGAAATTTGCATATGGCTTTGGTAGGAATTTATCATCACTTGGGAACATATAGATTTCGCAATTTTTGGGAACAGAATTCCGGAGATTTCAAGTTCAACTTAGGACAAGATCATAGCAGCTCTTTTTACCATATCATCATCTCACAACAACTTAGGTGCAGCTCAAGCATGTGCAGCCCACAAGTTTCAGGTTCTAAGCAAGTTTTGCCAGCCAACAAACTCAAAACTAGGAGAGTTCTAAATTATAAACTAGGCACATGAGAGAAATAAAACAGAGCAACTATTCATCATCTCAACATAGAAAGACTAGCAGCATACTTGCAGCGCATAAAAGGAAACTAAGCTACTTCTTTTTGTTCTTTTTAGTTTTATCATTTTTATTTTGTTTTTCATATGAGAGGCAAGAACAAGCAAAAACAGGAGACAATAAAGGATACAAGTTGCGATACATGATACCTTAGCGAGGGGTGCTGCCCCCCCCCCCCAAGCTTGTTCTTGCTCATGGGTTTGGTGGAATGAACCCCATGTGACGGAAGTAAGCCAAAAGATCGGCTCGTTGTTGCTCCGTCATGTTAGTGAGGGCGGTGAGCTGGGTGTCGGTGCGCTCTTGCCATTGATGAGTTTGCAAGATGTGTTGGTTGAGCGCATACTCGGTGTCTTCCGCCGTGGTTTGGAGTCTTCCCATTTGTGAGGAGAGGTTGTTCATCTCCTGCTCAAAGTTGTAGCCTTGGGCTGATCCGGAGTCGGTGGAGTGTTCCTCCCATTGTTGTTGTGGAGAAAACAGCCCCGGGCCATATCCCGGAGTTTGCCACGCCGATCCCCCGGCCATGTGAGGTGGCGGGGCTGGGTACCCACCGGGAGAAAGCCCGGGGTGGCTGTACCCCGGCCCGCCATGAGCCGTGGGCTGCGGCGTGGGCATCTCGGAGGTAGATGGCTGTTCCGATCTGTGCGCCCCCTGCGAGAAGATACACTCCTGCGAGACCGCTCCGCTTCTTGGAGCTCAATGGTTAGATTTTTGAGAGTATACAAACGAAGGTCCGGGTTAGGTAACCGAAACTCGTTTGTATATCCCACAAAATAATATATGAGGGAATCGTTCGGACCATTCTTAAGAGAGTGACCATGAATAAGATAATCTTTATTTATAAGAGAGCGAGGTGTAGCAAGATATTCAACATTAGCATCATGTAAAGCTCCCACCCGCATGGCAATTCGTGTCACTAAAGAGGTACATTCAATTGGTCCTATCGTCCCAAGATTTTCTATCCATTGGCGAATCATGGCTTTCACGGGAGCAATCTTAATTTTATCAACCGCAGCAAAAAGAATTTTTAGCTCATCCTCGCGCACAATTCGAATATCACTCCTTGGAAAAAGAGTGATAGCAATCCACATGTGCATAAAACGTAAGGTAGGATGATGGATGTGATTAGTTCTAGGTCGCACGCAACTAGGAAGACCCGTAATCCTCTCCCAAAAAGCATGCTTTGAAAACTGAGGAAGGGCACCATCCAAGTCGGTATTGCAGCGAGTATTAAAGCCAAGAAGAGTGCTAAGTTCTTTCCAAGTCAAACGGTAGGATTCACGGAAAAACCGAAAAGAAATTCCTTCATCTACCGTTCGTAGGGTGCATAAAAACTGAAGTGTAAGCAAGCGGGAACCCGGCTCATCTACACTAGCAAAATCTGTCCACCCTAAGGCTTTAAATACTTGAGCAAATTCAGCATCCATACCTATTTTGTGCAGCAGCTCCGTGTCAAATGCTCGCGTAGGAGCAAAGAGGCGGTGTTGGAGAAGCGTGTAGGTGTGCGTCTCGTACTCGCCCACTAAGTCGAGGTCGGTGTCGGTGAGGAGACGATGCTCGATGTTGCCCTCTTGCCCTTCTTCCTCGACTTGTGGTGGTGAACTTGGCGGTGATTCGACTACGGGGCGTGCGCGGGTGCTTCGACGTGAAGAGCTTGAACTTGAGCGTGAGCTCAAGGACCTCTTGATCGACCCGAACAGCTTCTTGGCACCGGTCATGGCTGCACACAAAGAGAGCAAGAACACAAGAACAACAACTCCGAACGGGTTATGTAAGGGAAAAAATCAAATTGGCGACACCGTCGGTTGTTCATGTGAGCAAGAAATCGCAACTCGAGAAAACCAAACAAAAACAAATCAAACCAAAAACTAGAAAGCACACCAAGAACAAAAGATTTCTGCAGAACTTTTAGGCAATGAGCAAGTGAGGGCAATGGAAAACTTGAGAGCAATGAGAATGAAGTGAGTGAGGAGTGGAAATGATAGTGTGAGAGGGGGAGAGAGTTCCGGCCCGGCCACCTCTACTTATAGCTCACGAAGTAGCCGTTTTTGAACGTTAGAAGGGGCATATGACCGTTGGAAAAAAGACAGACCGAGCAACGGTCATAGCAGTTCGGCCGAACCAAGGAGGTGGGTTCGGCCGGCCTGCTGTGGGTCCCTCTTGCTCCCCCTTTTGGCCCATAGCCCCCAACGGCCAAATGATCATTGACCATGGTTGCTACGTCTAGACATTCCTCGAAATATTTGCTCAATAAGAAATCCAAAGAAAGTTGCCTCAAATTCAACTTTATTCGAAAAGTCAAATCTCGAGAAAAAGTGTTGGAGAAAATTCCAACATGCAAATTTGTTTTTGGGTTTTGTATAAGGATACAAGGGTTGTCCAAAAGTTTCAAACAAAAGTAGGAAAATTTGGACGTAAAAGGATTTTGGTTTTCAAATTTTATATGCATGGCGAGTGAAAAAAAAATCGAAAATGCTGGCGGAAAATCCAAATAATGGTGGAAAACAAAATCAAAAAGAAATCGAAAGATAATACCGATTTATCCTGTCGGCCGGGGCTTCGCCATTTTAAGTCCGGCGAGCGAGGACTTCTCCATTTCTTTTCATCCTTGTGGTGCAGGCCCTTTCCCTGGAGAGGAGGATGAAGATGGCTGCACCTTCTTCACTTGCCACACTTGGTTGGGCTTTGTTGATGTAGGTGGCTTTGTGTCTTGAAGGACTGGCTTCTTGGCCCATAATCCCGGCCTTGCTGTTGCAGGCTTCTTGCGTTGGTACCATGACGGATTCTCAATTTTGTCAAGTTGCTTCCAAAAGGCGATGAGACTATCCGTCTTTCTTGGCGTCACTTCAACTTCACGGATGTTTGAGGGATTTGGCCCATACTTGATCTTGATCATTGAGCATTGTTCTTTTCTTGGTTGAAACTCAAACTTTTCCTCCTTCCCATTGATGTGGAATCGGATTTCTCCATTCCCAACATCAATTTGGGCGTTTGCGGTACCGAGGAAGGGACGTCCCAAAATGAGGGGCGTGTTCTTGTCAATATCCATCTCAAGCACCACAAAGTCCACCGGTATGAAGTTGCCTCGAATTTTACCGGCACGTCTTCGGCTATTCCCGTGGGGTAGCGGACCGAAGAGTCCGCCAATTGCAACCTCATTGGTGTAGGAGTCAAGGTTGTGTAGCTCAAACGATCAAAGACTTCTTTGGGCATCACGCCGACGCTTGCCCCAAGATCACATAAGGCTTGGTCGAAGTGGTGTGCCCCAATGGAACATGATATTGTGGGGCAGCCAGGGTCCTTCTTCTTTTCTCGGAAGCCGATTGAGTATAGCTGCGCTACACTCCTCTGTGAGCTTGACCATTTCCTCGTTGGGTAATGGTCTCTTGTTGTTGAGGATGTCTTTAAGGTAACGTGCATATGTGGGCACCTGCACCATGTCCAATAATGGCACGTTGACATGAATCCTTCGGATGGTCTCGACGAATCGAGCAAATTGTTCATCCTCCTTTGGCTTCCTCGTTTCGTGAGGGAATGGCAAGAAGCTTGTGTCTTGAAATTCAATTCCATTCTTCCCGTCACTTGGCTTCGGTTCCTCTTCTTTTTCTTTGGTAGTAGAAGGGCTTTCCTCCTCCGGTTCGTTCCTCGTTCTCCTTGATATGATGGTCGGTTTTGGTTGTACCCTTGTCCTCCGTTTGGACGATACCCATTGTTGTTGTTCATGTAGAATGCTTCTTCATGGGTATGGGGGCAATCCTTCCCCATGTGGCCGGTGTTCCCGCATTCCTCACACGTCATGTGTGAGTCCAATGCATGAACACCACCATTTGCGTTGTGTTCATCCAAGCGTTTTATGAGGAGGTCAACCTTGGCGGACAGCATGTCCACCTCCTTGACAGGGTGTACGCCTCTTGAGCGTGTTTGGAGTCGATCATCGCTCCATCCTTGATTGGAGACCATCTTCTCTATGAGTTCTTTTGCTTGGGCAACCGTTTTGGAGAAGAAGGCTCCTCCAGACAGCGGCATCCATATGTCCACGGGTTGTTGGTGTCAACCCGTTGTAGAAGTGTTGAAGAATGAGCCATTCCTCCATCCCATGGTGAGGGCAGGCCGAGAATGTATTCTTGAAGCCTTTCCCATGCCTCGGGCATGGATTCATTTGTCAGCTTCTTCGGAAACTTGCAATTCTTCCACGAAGGGCATTGGTTTTACCCATCGGGAAAAACTTGGCGAGGAACGCCGTGGAACATTTGTCCCAAGTGTCAATGCTTGCACGATTGGCATAAAACCATCTGTTTCGCCTTCCCAAGGAGGGATAGGGGAAACGAGCGAAGTCCGATAGCATCTTGGTTGACTCCGGCCGTGGGCGATGTGTTGCATATCTCCGGGAAGCTGTTGGAGATGAGAGTTGGCGTCCTCGGAGGCCTTTCCACAAAAGGGAATGGCTTGCACCATAGTGATGAGGCTGGACTTCATGTCAAGTCCTGCGGCACCGGCGTCGACGTTGGGCCCAATGGGCACATTGGCGACGGAGGGCGCAGAGTAGTCACGAAGGGTCCTTTCGGCCATGAGTGTTGAGGTTGATGGTGCGGAAGATGCGGGCTCGCTTGTCGTGGGTTCTTGAGGAGAGACAACGACGCGAGGTCGAGTCTTTCTCGCAAGAGACTCGGGATTATCAACGAAGTTTTTCGGCAAGTTGAATCCACGCATGCACTATCCTGTTTTCACATTGAAGAGAAAACAGATCAAGGTTAGCTCTGCAAAGGTAATGATTAAATCATCATCAAGTGTAATCATGAACATTCATTGTATTCTTATTAACCAATGTCTTCCCCGGCAACGGCGCCGGAAATGCTTGTTGGCATCTCTTAAGGTCACGCGGAAAGAAACACGTGACCGCGGGAGAGCCAAGGGTTTAAGTCACTTGCACTATTTAACCAAATAATCCACATCCGAGTACAAGTACTAGATATGTATTATAAGGTGGGTCATGAATATCCGCAAGCGGACGGATAACCCGTTGTAGCATTTCACCCGAGAGTATTCAAGGGTATCGTATTTATATTTTCCCAAAGGAAGACATGGTTGATAAAAGTACTTATGCTCATGGTGTTACAAAAGAGTGATGAAGTAATCACATTCCAATGCGGGGGTTAGGAGCAATAAATTGAGGATAGTGTGACACACACCAAGGCAATGCATTCTCTAATGAAAGGGATAGAGGCAATCCTAGATAAAGCTAAACTAGACTAGCGAGACCACTACTCCTAATGATACAACATTCATATGAGTGCGCAGCTTCTACCTAACATCCAAGATCATGCAAGCGTAAGCAAGCGTCTAATGCCTAGGCATCATCGGGAGATCCGTCTTACGCGAGGTCTGCCTCGCGACTCCGGCCTTTTACACTCCTATGCCATGCCCAAACGTGGAGGATTACTTTGGATGACAAGGCTGTCACTTCTTGTCACCTACCTCTACAAACCGTGGGACACGAAGCACATTCAAAGGTGGGTAGATAACCCCAGCACCATGCCGGCGTCACTAACCACAACTCTAGATCCCTCGAGGCACCCCAATCCTACGGATCGACATGGTGGTAAATCTAGAGCACCCTTGCGGGACGATGAACCCGAAGCCTATTCATAAGAACACTAGTCTAACTAGCATAAGCCGGACGAAAGGATCAAAGCTAGCACTAAGTCATGCAAAGGCGTTCGTCGCTCAAGAATGAGCGACGAACGGCAATCAACCAAGTAAGATCAAGAGTAATCGATGATCAAGTATGAACGAACGAAGAACATTCGATATGTGTTCATCTTCTATTAATGAAGAACGAAGAACGAACGATGAACTCATATGAACGAACGATGAACGATCAAGCAAGATCATGACTACTCTGTCAAGCTCATGACAAGGACATAAACGAAAGTATTCCATATATAAAAGATCAAGTCTTACAAAGAGAGGATACAAGAGCTATACCCAATTCTCCACAAGACCTTGGGAGCAATGAGGCAGCCCACTACTAAGCCTAGCACTACCTAGAAAGCCTCTAAACTTCTAGTGTGAGGAGAGAATGATCCTTGTGTTGTTGTGTGTGTTAAGGAGGGGGGTACCCCTCCTTATATAGGCTTGAAAGGTCGGCTCCTGGAGGCGGTTTCGTAGGTCGGTGGCATTTAATGCGCGTGGAACCGACCTCCGGAGGCGGTGGGCAAACCGCCGGAGAAAAGTGGGCCGGGGGGCCACCGGACTGGTTCGGCCGAACCACCCTGGTGGGTTCGGCCGAGCCGGTCCCGGCCCCTCCTGGGCTGGGCTTTGGCAGTTGGCTCCCCCACTGGATGTTGGTCTTTGATCCGGGTGCTTGTGGCCTTCTTTGTGTTGGATTTCGTGGTCATTGGCCTTTTATCTTGGAGTTGATTCCCGCGGCGAAATGGAAGTTTTGTAAAAGTGTTGATTTGTCGCCTCGGGGCCCGGAATTCATCATTATCCACCTGCACACTAAAAATCTAGAGGTACAAGTGGAACTAGGTTATTTCTAAGTAAAATGCGTGTACGACATGCCTAGTCCTTCTCATTTATTTGACTAATTGACGGTCGAAATTGGTCGTAACGACCGTCAACACCGCCCCCAGCAAGAGGAAGGCCAATGTGCCAACCGCAGGGCCGATTCAAGCCCCAAAGCGACACCGCGCGCGCGGTGAAGCAGCCTGTGCGCCCGTCCGACCCGGATTATTTCGAGTGAACCTTCTCCGCCGCGTCGAGGTTATTATCGCATGATTGCCGATCCCTTTTTTCACTTTTCATGTCTGTCTAACTATGAGTTCTTAGCAGGAATCGGCGGTTCTTCCTCCTCGGGCCCGGACTCCAACACCGATAGGCCGATTCGCCTGTCGACTCCTCCACGGGCCGGACGCCGACACCCGAAAGGCCGATTCAAACGGCTCCGGATCCCGAAGTCACACCAAGCCGGGCCGATCCAAATCCCACGGAGAGCCCAACTCGCTTGGATCGGCCTGCGTCTTCGAAATCGCCGCCGATTTTGAACAAGGCACCATTGCTTGTCGAAGAACCGGCCGGCCAGGAACCGCCGCAGCTTCTCCTGTAAATACTGCTGCCGATGAGCACTGCCGATGAGCCCGCCGAAACAGAACAAGCTGGACATATGCACGATGCTGCCTCCGAGGATGTCGCTGGAGAAGGAGGATCGGCCGGCCGAGAGCTGATCGGAACACATGAACCTGTGGGTTCCATGGCGCGGCCGATAGACGTCCGGCCGCTTCGTATCGATGCTTCACGGGTTTGTTTTTACTATCTTCCTTTTGATTCGCCGCTGTTCATTAACTTCACTTTATTTCTCTTGGTATTTCAGGCGCTCGGCTTCCCTCGTCCTGCGCCGATTTTGGTATCAGCTTCTGGTTTTACCACCATGGCCGAAATCGCGCGCAGGCTTGAGGCCTCTTACGTTGACCGCTTGGTGGCCGACGCACAACCCATAAGGGCCCGGTACTTGGAGGTCCGGACTGAGCTCCCGGAGGATGTGCGCGATGCTCGCATCGCGTGGCATACATGGAGTATTGGCAAATGGACTTCACTCGTGCCCGGCGGCGTTTGGCTCGCCATGCGGAGCAGCGGCAAGCTGCGTTACTCGCCGATAACTCCATCAAGCGCTGCGAGGAGGAGGTCCGGAAGACCCAGGAGATGCAAGAGCAACTCTCAAATCGGCGGGATGAACCGCAAGCAATCAACCAGGAGATTGCCGATTTGAGAGCATCTCCGCTCTCAAGGAGGAGGCGGCGGCGGCCTTGGAAGCTACTATTGCACGGTTGTCGGCCGATGTGGCGGCTCAGCGAGAAGACGACGGACGAAGCCATTCAAACGGCCGAGAAGATGGTCGCCGCGGCGCAAGGCTGATGTCGGCCCCATCGAGGATGACCTATTGGTCATGGCCAAACTCGACTCCACGCTGGCCCGCGCACTATCTCGCTGTCCAAGACTTCCTGTCCCGCGCCGAGGCCGTTGACTATGCTTAGGTGTAATAGGACTTTGAACAAAGTTTTGGTTGTAAACATTTTTTTTGCACTAAGGGCGATATACAATCATATCGGCCATACGAAGGCGATGTTCAAACATCGGCTAATTTATCGGTGACTTCCTCTGTCTTACTTTCATATATTTTTTGGGCTAAAGGCGATACTCTCGGTATCGGCCGTCTCAAGCGATGTGCATCGACATCGGCTGTAGTCTCTTTTAGGCCGAACACTATGAGTTAATCCAAATACTAGGATAATACTTGCTTCAAATACTTTCCATTAAGTGCTCGGCCGAATTCTTCCCCTTCTAACTCTTTCAAAATATATGCATTACCCGGTGCCGATCGGCTAATCAAATAAGGTCCTTCCCAATTAGGCGACCATTTACCAAACCGATTGTCCTTCACACCGATCGGCATCCTAAGCTTCCGGACCAAATCGCCCTCTTTAAAGCTGTTTATGCACAACCTTCTTATCATAATGGCGGGCGACCCTTGCTTTATTCTGCTCTATTTTCTCCAATGCATCCAGCCGATTTTGTACTACATCTTCTAATTCATCCATCATCAATCCGTAGTACTGATTGGCCGAAAGCTTTTGTTGCAACTCAATCCTTACGGAGCCGATAGCTGTCTCCCATGGCGATGCGGCTTCGTGCCCATATACCAGCTGATACGGCGCAACTTGCATAGCTCCATGCCGTGACATACGATAAGCCCACAAAGCGTCCATCAATTTCATGTGCCACTTACGAGGATACTCTTGTATTTTCCGCTTGATTAACTTGATCGAGACTCTTATTCGCCGCTTCGGCTTGTCCATTGGCTTGGGCATAATACGGCGATGAATTAATCAACTTAATTCCCATCTCATCGAGTAAAAGATTGAAATTCGTCCGACGTGAATACTGATCCTTGATCTGTTGTGATTGTCTCTCGGAATCCCAAACCTATAAATAATATGCTCTTTAATAAACGTTATCACGTCGGCCGTCGAAACTTTACGATAGGGCGCTGCTTCAACCCATTTTGTGAAGTAATCTGTAGCTACCAATATGTACTGATGCCCTTTGCTCGATGCTGGATTTATCTGGCCGATCATATCCATGGCCCAACCTCCGAATGGCCAAGGTTTGATTACTTGGATTCATAGCCGATGCGGGCGCCCTCGTATAGGCCCGAATTTACGCGCAGTCTTGGCAACTCTTGTAATATTTGAAACAATCGGCCAACATTGTCGGCCGGTAATAACCAGCTCGCCTTAGCAGCCACTTCATTTTATGGGCCGATTGATGCGTTCCACAAATCCCATCATGTACTTCGCTCATTACCACTTTGGCTTCGGTATCATCAATACATTTGAGAAGTACCCCATCAATTGTCTTGAAAAATAATTGATCATCCAACAGCACATACTTCAAGGCTTTATATCTTATCTTCTTATCTGTAGGTTGGGATGGATTGCTCAAAAAATTTCGAATTTCTGTGCGCCAATCGGCCTTTTCAATATCAGCTATCTCCAAGCTATTTACGGCTAGCCGATATCCGGATGCTAGTTGAGCCAAGTTATTTGCTTCAAAGTTCTGCTCTCTTGGTATATGGCTGATTTTAACACACTTGAATCTTTCCATCAACTTCGGCACTTTTCATAATACTGCAACAATATTTCATCTTTACACTCATACTCATCGGCAAGCTGACTTACGACCAATAAAGAATCGCCGAAAATTTCCACAAAATCAGCCCCGGCATCGATGAGTAACTCCAGTCCTTTTAATACTGCCTCATATTCGACTTGGTTGTTGGTGTGCGCCTCTACTGTAATAGAATATTCACGTATTGCCCCCGAGGCGACACAACAACCAAGCCGATTCCGCTTCCTTCCTTGCAAATTGAACCATCAAAGAATACCGCCCATGGCACTGGTTCAACGTAAGCGGCGAGTGCTCACCGTGCTGCACTATTAAATCGGCCAATACTTGTGCTTTTACTGCTTTGACCGATTCATAGCCTAGATCAAATTCCGCAATTGCCAACATCCATTTGCCCAACCGGCCTTTGGGGACCGGGGCCGATAGCATATATTTTACGACATCGGCCTGGCAAATCACGGTGCACTCTTCGGCCAACGAGATAATGCCTTAGTTTTGTACATGAAAAATACGAGACGGAGACATAACCTTTCCACCTCCGGATACCGTGTTTCTGCATCAATCAATTTGCGGCTGAGATAAAATATAACCCGCTCTTTTCCCTCCTGTTCTTGAGTCAACGCCGAGCCGATGCACCTGTCATCGGCCGATAAATATAACTTAAAGGGTGTGCACGACTTTGGCGGAACCATCATCGGTGGGGACACCAAATATTTCTTGATATCTTCTAAAGCCTTTTGATGGATCGGCTCCCACCGAAATTCTTGATTGGCTTTGAGCTTTAATAATGGCGTAAATACATCAAGTCGACCGGATAAGTTTGAGATAAACCGCCTAATAAAATTTATCTTGCCGATCGGGGACTGGAGCTTCGTCTTGTTCGTTGGCGGTTCCGGTTTTCGGATAGATTCAATACTTTTAGGGCCGACTTCAATTCCTCTTTCATGCACAATAAACCCCAGAAATTGCCCAGCCGAGACACCAAAAGCGCACTTGAGCGGGTTCATCTTTAGACCGTCTTGTCTTGTCCTCTTCAACACTTCTCCGAGATCAGCCACATGACTCTCGGCCGATTTTGATTTCACCATAACATCATCAATATAAATTTCCACCAATCGGCCGATCAAATCGTGATATATAAAATTCATGGCTCTACGATACGTGGCACCAGCATTTTTTAAGCCGAAGGTCATAACAACCCACTCATATAATCCCAACGCCCAGGGGCATCCGAACGCTGTCTTCGATATATCTTCTTCGGCCATAAAAATTTGATTGTACCCAGCATTTCCATCCATAAAGCTCAAAATTTTGTTGCCGGCGGCTGCATCAACTAACAAATCGGCGTTTGGCATTGGGTACTCATCTTTCGGGGTTGCTTTATTCAAATTTCTGAAGTCAATGCAGACCCGCATCTTTCCATTTTTCTTTTCCACCGGCACAATACTGGAAACCCACTCTGCATATCGGCATGGCACTGATAAAACCGGCTTCATACAACTTGATAATCTCTTCTTTGACGGCTTCATAATACCTAGGGTCAATTTTCCGAGCTCCCTGCTTATACGGCCGATATCCGGGTTTGGTGGGTAGCCGATGTTCAACGATCGATCGGGTGAGACCGGGCATCTCACTATAATCCCAAGCAAAACAATCTTTATATTCTTTCAATAAGGCCACTAACTCATCTCTTACTTTTTTACACACTTTCTTGCTAATATATGTCGGCCGAGGCTTGTCTCCATCCCCTATGTCCACTTCTTCTAACTCGTCGGCCGACACAAAACCGTGACCTAGTTTCCCATCTTCTGTTTCGTTAATCGGCCGAATCATCATATCTTCAATCCGTGTATCGATCGGCCGATTATTCGCCAATTCTCCTGAGGGGCCCATCGGAGCAGCCGGGGGTACCTGACCCCCGGTCACAATAACTCCGTCGTCGGTGATGTTTATGGCCTCCGCATCCCAATACGTGCCCGATAAACAAGGCAAGCTCTCCGGACCGGCAAACTCGAAATCGGCGGTTGCAATGGTTACGGACTTATCGGCCCGTACGATTTCGACCTTGTTGCCGACCCATTGAATCAAACATTGGTGCATGGTTGATGGGATGCAACAATTGGCATGAATCCGAGTCTCTCCCCAACAAAGTTGTGTATGCACCTTTCCCGTCGATGATGAAAAAAGTGGTGGGTATGGTTTTGCTGCCCACGGTGATCTCCATTATTGCGGCCCCACGCACATCTTGACTTCTCCCGCTGTAATCCTTGAGCGTCGGATTAGCCTTCATCATTTCTTCCGGCGTCTTCCCAAGCTTGCGGTACGTAGTAATCGGCATGACATTGACCGCCGCTCCTCCGTCGACCAACATTTTCCTCATCGGCGACCCGTTGATGTAGCCGCTAATATACAACGCCCTGAGATGCAAATGATCAGAGTTAACCGGCTTATCAAATACTGCCGATTCCGGCGTCCAAAGAATCTCTGAAGTCTCCCCAAGCTGGTTCTTCTTCGGCCCGAATTTTCATCGGCCGATCCGACAATCCGGGGCATCGGGGACATCATATTCACCTGCAGCTTCGGCTCGGACCACCTGAGACTGCACTTTCGGCCTCCATTCCTTCTTGGGCTTGGACTCATCATCTTGGTCATCTACTGTAATGCCGTCCACCCCTGATTTCCCGACAACGCATTCTTTGAAGCCTCCTCTTTTGGGTTTCTCTGAGCAAACCAGCAGGGACCTGCTTGTCCTTCGTTCTCGGTTTGATCACCTCTCGAATCTTCATGGCATTGGTAATCAAACTCTTCTTCATCATTGATTGGCCCCGGTCGATCGTGAACGGAGGTTCTCTTTGGCACTACGTATCTTCGTTCATCATATCCGTGATCATAGCCGATCGCTCTTCCGGGGGCCGATTGTTGAGATTCATAGTTGCAACCAATCGGCCGCCCTGGTAACTTGATGACCCGTCATCACGATACTCTTCTTGGCTAGTGCACTGCGGACAGTTCTCGATAGATGGAAGCTTCATGTTTCGGTCCCGAGCGATGCTGAAAGAAAGGACAATCCCGGTGTGGGTCAAAATCTTCTCGGCGGACCACGCTTTGCCATGCTTGCGACTTTGACCGATAGATTCCTGTTCACGTGCCGCCTGATCTCTTTCTTCCCTCTCCCTCTTCCTCTCATATCGGCGTATGAAACCAGCTGATCCACCGCCGATGGTATTTATGTACATCGTATTAGCCGGGAAAGGGTGCCCATCAACTTTCATCTTCTTCTTTACATCAGCTGCTCGCAATACCCCACTGTCAACTGCCTTCTGGATCTCATCTCTCATAGCATAACAATCAACGGTGTTATGATGTGAATTTCCATGCCATTTGCACCACTTAGCCATTTTCTTCAATTCCTCCGGCGTAGGAATTTTGTGATGAGGTGAAAGCTGGATTTTCTTTTCCCGCGACGGCTGATCAAATATCTCGTCGGCCTTAGATAAATCAAAATCATATTTTCTCTCCTTAGGATTGACATGCGGAGAAAATATCGGCCGTTTATTATTAGTCCACTCAACTGCATTAATTCCCTCTTCATCATCTTCACTGTCGAAATCAGCATAAGCTACCGATACCGCCGATTCCTGGTGAGCTGGAGATTTTCTTCTGGCCAACTGCCCTACGTGTCAGTTGCGCCGGCCCATCAAACTCATGTGGGGTAAACTTTTCTTTGATGTTGGAGAATAGCCCCGCATAAGCGATCTCGGCCAAGCTGTTGCTCTGTCGGGTTCGGATTGTAGCATCGTCCCTCGGAGTCACGAACCTACGTATATAATCGGTCACCGATTCCCCCGATTTCTGTTTAACTGCCATTAAATCGGACAAACTAAGCTCGGTAATGCCCGTGAAGAAGTACGAGTGAAACCTTTTCTCCAGATCGGCCCAACTACGAATAGAACCGGGTGACAGCGAAGCAAACCATGAAAAGGCCGATCCGGACAACGACGAGTGGGAATAGCCTAACCCGCAATGCCTCCTGAGTAGATGCTTCACCAAGCTGTGCGTCATACCGGCTGATGTGCTCCATAGTTGATGTGTTATCTTGCCCGGAAAACTTGGAAAACTCGGGAATTTTATACTTATTGGGTAAAGCCACGGAATCCATCCGAGTCGGGGTAAGGTCGCCGATACAATGCACTTTTCTCCTTAGGCTTCAAATCGAGCCGATCTTTCATCATATCGGCGATCTTAGCCATGAGGCTATTCATATCATTGGGTTCAGCGGTTGCCGATCCGGTCCCCGTCATATAAGCTGCGTTGGGCTGCCCCCGATCGGGTGTATCAAGCGGCCGTTTCCAGAAATCCCGAGTGCCGGTGGCGGGAACCGGTGTACTGCGGAGCGATTCCATAATTCATGGCCGATTGGATCGGCCGTCCAGATCATGAATCCCTGTCCCCCGGCCGATGCGGTTGGGCTGTGGAATACCAGATATCGGCCGCACTATAGTGGGTGAGTTCTCAATCCTACTCGGGCCAGTATTTGGTACGTAGAAGAAATTAGGCTGCTTGTGCCATGCGCGCAGGACCGCTGCCACATTGGTTGCTGCCCCCAACTCGGAAGTCGGCTGTTGTACATCTTGCCTGTTGCCTTCTTCCGTTACCGACTTCTTGGGGCCACTGTCATCCTCTTTGCCTGGCTGGGTTGCACTGGTACCCGCATTTGCATTGTCCTTGCCAGGCCACGAGTTGAGGTGGCATGCCGTACGAGGCTGAACCCTCACTGGGGTGTGGTACTCGGGAGGCTAATTCCACGACTCGTCCGTACAGTGCACAGGCTGAGTGTATGCAGGTCCGAATACCCTTCGAGTGAACAGCCTGCCATCAATTGTGTCCTTGATCAAATTCCCGATGGTGTTGGTCAACACGCCCGATTGATTGATTAGGGCACGATGAACGGACGAGTTGACCATATCAACGAGCTGATTGGCATCCGGCGATCTGCGGGCTTTGATTTGGTCTAGTTCTTCCGGATGCAGAATCCGAGGGAAGTCTCCTTTTGTGGCCACTCTGCCACGTGTCACTTGTCGGGGCTTGAAAGTACTTTTTCATTGCTTCGGCCAAGTATTCCTGGTACTGCAGTTTTTGTTCTGTCGTCATCTTCCCCCAGGCCGAAAGCGTGTTGTCATCAGAAACTTCCCCATGGCCTTTGCCATCCGTCCTGAGAGGGACTGGAACGAAAATCGGCCGATTCTCAGCATCGACCATTGGTGTTCCGTCCTCCCCGACTGCCTGCATGTACGACATCTTGATCTTGGTTGCTTTTGTCCCACCAGGCGTGCCAAAAAGTGTGTTGACGTCAAAAGTCGCCAACACACCGCTGTCCGGAGAGTCCACCGAAACCCCGGCTGATGCGAGGGTCCTGTGCTCCCAACGGACCGGCTCGGCTCGCCGATTCTCGTGTGCGTGCAGTGCGTGCCGGATGGTTTTCCTGCAAACCAACAAAGACAATAAAAGGTGTAAAATTCCAGGTCATCGGCCCGGATAGACCGATGTGCGGCCGTGGCCGATTACTGGCGTAAGATAGACAAAATCGGCCATCGGCTGGGAGCAGCACGGCCCATCCATTTATGTATTAAATGCCAGGCAAACGAACTGCGATACAAACGATACGAAATCGGCCGACGCTATAATCATGCGATCGGTGGCTAGCAGCCGATTCCGTCGATAAACGATCACATCATTAAGACTTTGCAGGGATGCATTATCGGATAAAATGTAAACAAGGTAATTATTAATGGGATGTGATTAATTTGATAGCAAGAAGATGGTTTAATCATCAATTAGATCGAGTAAATCGGCCGATCGGGCATCCGGCCGATTTTGCCATTGATTATAGTAGTGAATTATTTAGATCTATCTGAATGTATAATGATGATCAATAAAATCATACTAATAACTCGGGTTCAAAAAGCAGCTTTAACAGATTTGGTACTAATTGAACATAAAACAGCTAATGAACGTGATAAGCAATCGGCTAAACACTCCGAAAGAACAGTAAGACAAATACAACCACACAGATCCCAAATCGACCGGTCGCTCCAACAGGACAAGTCAAGCGATGGCACGCGGCTGGACCAGAGTCTAACGGCCGCGCACGCACGGCCGATTCGGGACAAGCACAATCATAAACGCCTTAACTATGAAAGTAAATCTACATCCTAGCCAATCGGCTGTATGCGCCTAGGACAAGTCAACTATCGCAAAGGCAAACACGGGACACGTCAAGCTGAATCTGCACGGTCGAATCGGCCAAGATGTAAAAGAACTTTTATAGCGGTTACTGTGACTCGAACGACCAAATCCGAGTCAATCGGCGTTGTGAGCAAAGACTGGAACGGGGAGGCAGGACAAGTCAAACTACCTCCACCACGAGCCCGGACCAGGTCGACTTGACTCATCCCGGCCGATACTCACTACGACGATTAGGGACAGATTTGGTCGCCGGATAACTAGCAATTAAGCCATCTAATTACGAACAATGCACCGAGAACTAGACAACATAATTACCTTATCAAGCCAACGTGTCGTCGACCGGAGCCCCGAAGATCCCGCGCGAAAACAGTAAAACTTGACGAGAAAATTAGGGTTTGGCGATGCGCCGAGAATTGTGTTGGATGTGAATCGAGTTTACATGTTACATCCGAGTATGTATTTATACTCGGCACAAAGAATCCTACTCGGACCCTCTTCGGGCCGATTTCCTAACTGACTAAGATCTTTTTCCAAAATTAAACTATTATTCCTAATTTTACAACGTGGGCCGGGCCCATCAATGTTATGCTCATACTGTTGGTGTTCGCGCACGATTCCCGGGAGGTACGCGCCTTTTACTCTCCCAAGCGGCCGTCGGCCTTACGCTCACCGAGCCTTCTTTTGACCTATAGTCGGCTGACAATGGGTCCCTTGGTCAAAAACTGGCGTCAAC
>JAUNZO010003688.1:0-75996 GCA_031894775.1 Chloris gayana
TTATATTCATAGTTGCGAGTTGTTTAAATAGTATTCAAATTTGAATTTTAATTCAAAGTATAATTGACCGTATTTAGAACACTAACTCCATTTAAGCATTTTAATATTACTTACCACTATATGGGACCTCGAAGGAGTTAAAGTTTGAAATATGGTCGGTGCTACTATAGATGTAAAAATTTAGGTCATTTTTAAAAAAAACAAATAACGAAGGTTTGGATGACTTAGAAGTTATATCATATCTTAACAACTATCTCAATTTAGGAATTTTTATTTTAAAATTGTCACCATTATTTGGGACTGTTCAAAGCTCAAATGGTGCATCTTTGTATACTCTATCACTAGAAAATTTGATATTAATTTTAAATTGTAAAAATATTTTTAATTGAGTATTAAGGAGACTTAACCATTAAGGGCAAGAAAAAAAACAACAACAGGAACTGATCCTATCGCCCACAAGTTGGCGACAGGTCCCACGAGTATACGTATCATCCTCGGGTTGGGTGATGGGTCTCACCCAACACTCTTGTCGTCCAACTGGCAGACGATAGATACTTGCCGCTAATTCAATGGGTGACAGAGCGACTACTTTTGCAATTTTACAGATCGAATAGTTATTTATATTAAATAATTAATAAAATCCATTATTAATAAAAAAATTCTGCATGTTGCATTTCTGTTTTAAATAGTATAATAAAATAGGGCAGGGATGGTATGACATCATGCAAAATTGCAAATGAAGCTAGCACGAATTGTGCTTTTTCTTTTTTGTTCTCTTATGTGGCCCAAGCACCATACACCACCTCAGCACGAATGAGCCGAACAGTTCCTTGGACAGCCGGCCCATTTGGCATAGCCCATTTGGACTCGTATATCAACAAGGTGGA
The DNA here is from genome assembly GCA_031894775.1 of Chloris gayana. NCBI lineage: Eukaryota > Viridiplantae > Streptophyta > Magnoliopsida > Poales > Poaceae > Chloris > Chloris gayana. The sequence continues at coordinate 888 of JAUNZO010003688.1, forward strand.
AAAGGACAGTAAGAATAAAAAGAATAGGTGCAATTAAACTTTTCTAAACAAGAAGTTGGACTATTTGGACTGAAGTACTACTACTGCACTAGTGAATGTGGATACATTAAAAACAGTTCCAAATTAGTAATGACAATCATCCTTTGTGGGGTATTATATGATAATAGGAAAAGACATCCGACTTCAAGCTGTCTGAGTATGCACAATAGCAGATTGTCTTCGAGAATAGGTCTATATGAAAGTGCAGATATACGAAGACATTGTCCAAATTGCTAGCGACAGTAAAGCTGCAGAGGCTCGAGTTATATTCCGACTACCTCTGCAATATATAAACGTAGGGTTTTATTTCGCATTTTATATGGAAGTGCAGATATACAAATACATTGTCCAAATTGCTAGCGACAGTAAAGCTGCAGAAGCTCGAGTTATATCCCAGCTACCAATATACTCCTCTGTTCTCCAAGTGATGTCGTTAGGACAGCAAAGTTAGTGCATTGCACTAACTTTGCTGTCCTAACGACATCACTTGGAGAATGGAGGGAGTATAAATTTCGTTTGTCCTAAACAGAGACGTAGGGTTTTATTTTGCATTTGTCAGATACATTTACAAAGTAAAAGTTATAAGCATTCATATTCACTCTTACCAACAGTTGCAAACTAGTATGTGCTCCCAGCAAACGTTGATAAATGCAAAATCACACATCAGCAACGTTTAGAATCACACATCACAACTATCCATTCCTCCAACAAATTCACACAGCTATACACATGCAACAGGAATTCTAAACTACTGTAACATACAGTCGGCTCTAAAGGTTAACCAAACATTTCAAACTTTACATGTAATACACAGAACACAAAATAGTAGACGATGAAAAACATGTCCTGAAGGTTTAGAGCATTATCTTATGAATGACCTTCTCCACCAGACATGTCCTGAAGGTTTAGAGCATTATCTTATGAATGACCTTCTCCACCAAACCTGGAAAGCTCTTATAAGGTTCGGACATTCAGCCCCTCTAGACGCATAAAACTGGAACCATTCCTCAAAAAGGCCTTGCTGCTGACTGAGAGGAAGAGTGAGAAGACTGCGCCCTAAATTCTCCTCCAATGATCTCACATCTAGACCTTTGGGGCAACGCTGTAGCCAACCAAAATCACACAACATCTTGCTGAACCATCCATAAAAGAGGAGGCTTCGGACATCACCACGGCAGTGCACTTTTCCTTTGCCAAGAGCAATAAATACTCCAGCTGATATTCGGCTAAGTTCGTACCTGACCATTGGTGAAGCTTGCTCATGCATCCTAATGAGACTGTCCTGCTTTGCCCACAATTCTACAAACTCTTCAGCCATGCCATTGTTTACAAGAATATCAAAGAGCCAGTTCAAGTTCTCTGTTTGGCAAGAGACTCGCTCTACCAATGGCTTAGTTCCCCTAACAACTAGTGCCTGAGAAGTGTGATATGTCGTTGACTCTGTGGCTTCTTCAAAGAGAACAACCAATGACTCCAAACAAGAATGACAGATCTGGTACAGACTAACTTTGTTTAGACCCGATAAATCCTTTTGATAAACTGAACTTTTGCATAGAAGACCATTTACCAAAGACTGCATGTCTTTCCTCGCCCCACTGTTTGTGCTGCTAGTGACAGATTGGATAATCTGAACAGTTAGGTCATCCGAACTGTCCCAGCTGTGTGGCCGCAATCGTGACAGTATATCCTGGGATATTACATCATCAAATGTGCATCTAGCAAAGAGACTCTTCAGCTTCTCCTCTTCATTTTCGCTCCAGGGAACTGCTTCTATGTATGTCAAACAACATTTGATTCCTCTGTGAAACATTATTGAGGAACATACCTACAGCATACGTCATAATGTTCTGGTTAGTTGCATCGAGAACTGGTTAACTTAGTCCAAATTTATGTAGCCAGTTCAGAGTAGGTAACAGAAAGAACTGACATGATAGCGTGAATTAGTTAATTACCAGAGGAAAGTAGCATAACCATGTAGTGCTAATTTGGTATCTTATTCTGTCTCCCTCATTTAACATAACTGATTTCATGTTTTGAAAATTTTACATATTCACTCTTATCAGATTGTCCAACTAGAAAGCTAACAACAAAGTTGAGATAGAAGCGTTATAGACATACAAACATGATGCATTCAAGATCAACTAAACAGACAAATAACTTCATCGTATGCATTATACAAGACATTCACAAAGAAAAAAGAAGATTTATTGTGCTGGATATGTTATGTTGACATAATGACAGTGCTTCAGACTTGAGCTCCCTATCTATACATTTCCTAGCTTGTTAATAAAAGTGCAAATGTAAATAGCCCATTATATGTAATGCATGAGATTTATCACTAAAACTTAATGATTATGGATCCTACTCCAGAGTACCAATTCGAATATTCTAGATTCAATATAACAGTTAGGTTGAGAAATGACCTGAATCCATGATTAGTGCATGAGCACTATCAACATAGACACTGTAAGCTGTCAAATTCATTAACTAATACAGTGAAAATTGTGGCTGTGTGGAAATTTCTGACAGTGCTATGAATCAATGATAATAGCGAGTAAGCAATGCATACTCAATGTGACATCATTTATGCTTACTCAATGCGAAAGCTTATTGGGAGTACTGGATAATGCAATGAAGGGGCAGTCAAATCAATTACCAGTCCAAGCAATTACCAAAAATGCTTCTGTTAGATGGATAGTGAAATGTAACTCATTCTATACTAAATCAATTACCAGGCGTTATATATCCTATAAACTACTATAGCAACCACATTACAATAATGCAAGAAAGACAAGCGGCTTCCTGTTCCTCACCTCGAGCACATCTATGGCTCGTGACACGCCACTTCCAGCAAGCCACCTCATCGGATCAGGTTCGTACATGAGCTCAACCGCCGCCCTGAAAGCTTCCAAATTCTCCACCCCGTCCACATCAATCCTCTTCCCCTCGCCGGGCACAGCGCCCGGCGCCATGGCAGAGAAGAAGGCGCTGGACCGGCACAGCACGGTGGAATCCAGCTCCATGAGCACGCACCTCCCGTCCCTCCCCCGGAGGAACAGCCTCAGATCCAGCGCGCCACTGCCATCCCCCTCCTCCCGCGCGGCCGCCGCCGGCATCACCGCCACCGAGGACGCCGCTGCCGCCAATGGCGACTCGACGGGGACCAGTTCCATTGTCTCGGCCGCCGCTGCCGCCGCCGGCGTCGGAGGCGCGAGCGGGAGCGCCGCCGGGGGCGGAACCACCCCGTCGGGGTCGATGGGGGACACGCGGCCGGGGAGAGGATACGGCGCGGGTCGATGAGCCCGCCGAGGCTGGAGAGCCTGGACGAGGCCGGCGAGCCGCTGAAGGACGGCGCGGACGGGGACTTGGGCGGCAGCTTCCGGCCCCACCCGCCGCCTCCGGCCGCACCACCCATGCCTGGGGACGGCGCCGCCGCCGCGGGCGGCAGCGGGCGGAGGTCGGGGCTCTGCGGCGCGCCGGCGAAGGAGCAGCACCACCCACGCGCCCGCACGCGCGCGGCCCCGCCGCCCCTCCGGCCGCGGCTCCGCGGCGCTTCGCCCCCATTGCGGCGCGAGATCTGGACCTAGCTGAGGTGGACGCTCGCTGCGGCTAGGAGGACGGGAGATGGCGGTTGCGGCCATGGTGGGGAAGGAGGAAGGGGAAGGCGAGAGATTCGAGGCGTGAGCCGCAATCTAGTGAGTGATGAGCGGAGCAGAGGGCTTGTTGGCTGGCACTGCACTGCAGTCCGTGTGGAGTGGGGAACGGTCCATGAATCGCTGGCATGTGGGGCCCTCGTGGAATTGGTCAAGTGGATATCCCATCCATCATCTCTGGAGGCGGTAGACCGTTGGGGATCTTCTGCGCCAGGCCGGAACTCTTGGGTCGCCTTGCACGGCTTAGGACATGACACGTGGATACTAGAGTTGTGAGTTACTCGTCCACATCACCCAGACTTAGAAGCCAAAATTCTAGCATGTACTAACTACAAGTCACACATGCACGGTGAAAATGCGGGAACCATCGGCTCTCCGTACGCGAGGGGAACCCGCCTTTCGCGAACCCTCCTCTCTCGCGTGCGTGGACTTACGACGAGACACAATTTTCTTCTTTCTCCCAACGATGGCGGCGACACGTAGAATCGAGTTAATGGGTTTAGGTTACCTGGAGGATTCATCTCCACTCGGACATGGAAGCCGGGAAGGAGGCCGGTCCGATGGTGGGCGGCGGTGCGGCGAGGGCCGCCGTGGTGGTCGCCGACGGTGGGAAGAGCAGGGACGGGGGCAAGGCGGTTGGATGAGTTAGCGTGGCGGCGGTTGGCCGGGCGGGCGGCGAGGTCGCCGGCGGCCGCAGTGGTGGTCGCCGGCAAGGGCGTCATTGCCGACAGGTTAGTGGTGGCCGATGGGTAGTTGGGAGGCGGCGGTGGGCGGGTGCCTGTTGGCAAGAGGCGGCCTCGCCTCGTGCGAGCGAGGGCGATGGAGCCCCGTGAAAATGACCTCGAGTCCACGACTGTAGGAGCATCTAAACTTCTTTGTTGCATCTGAAATTAGTGAAGCAGAATTTTTTCCACTGTTGGATGAAATGGAACCCCCAACACTCTCATCTCCCTATACACTCCCTAGTCCCTATACATGTTCTCATTCCGTCACCACCTTCTACACTTCGCGTCAGAAACACGCTCTCTCACTAAAATCTATAGTCATCACACCCCTCTCCCTCCAACTCTGTCCAATGGCCACCTACAACTTTGACAATGTTGTAGCCAGCTAGTCGCACCCTGTCCTAGAACCCTTACTCTCTATGATTGGGGGCGCAGTGATAAAGCTCACTGAATCCTAACACATCAAAGATCGTCATAATCCTATAGTCTTGCAACGGCAACCCAATCACCCTAACTTCCTCGACCTCCGGCGACGTGGTGACACCTTACTGTTCTGTCGCACCGCACTGTCCACACCACCACTAGTTCATCTTCATGCCGCTTAAATTGCCCAGAGTTTTAATGTCACATAAAGAGAGCAATTCTGAAATTGTAAGCATTGTGACGCCCCACCTGAACATAGTCGAGGCAACAAGGAGTGAGAACTTCCCAATAATCAATGGATATTGTTGAGGTATATACAAATTATAAATTTAAAAAGGCAGTTTCATACAATTTTTAAAGGTGATAATTTTATGAAGGGGAAAAATGTAACAAATATGACACTTTTCTTATCGTATATGTCCACTATGTTCCCGTTTATTTGACACATAAAAACCAAAAACTCTGAAAATATTTAGGAATTGCATTGTAATTAGGAGTCCTACTGCTACATCTCTGTAAATATATTCATTGTAGAATATTTTTAGGTAGAATTGAAAGTTGGTATTAATCTTTTTCTTTTCAATTTTTATTCAAATTTTAAATGTTGGGATTCATTAATCTTTTTTATGTGGCCACATTAGTTAATATGTCAATTCATAACAAAAGATACACCAACATGCCCCAAAAAAGAAAGGCTAACCGAAAAAGGAGTGGAGAGACGGATCATATTTAGTTAATGAATATGCACACAATGACACAACCGACTATCATACCTTAAAACAAGGTTTAAAGTCGTGGGGCCCGAGAAAGCACTACCGGGACTTCCATCCTTCGCAACAGAAAATAATATGTAGCAAACCACATTCCCAAAGGAGACCTTAATGGCCTATTAACTCAGCTTTACAAAGGAAAAAAATCAATATTTTGAACCAAGGGGTACATGATAAAATAGTCGAATAACTTTGATGAACTTTCCCGCCAATGTTCTCTTTAATAGTAATAAAAGAAAAACAATACTACAAAGGATCCAACAAAGGTGACAGCCAACAAACAACTGGCGAGCATGTGACAAATGTGGGGCAAGTGCTTAAGTCAGGATGTGGTCACGCACTCACATGTATGTACTGTTCTACATTGATATATTGTCACTTTATTCACAAAAATAATAGTTCTATGACATGAATATCACACTAATTTATTACCTTTTTCATCTCAAGATGAAATCATTGTTAGCCACTTGTCAACATCAGATTATATTCGTTGAAGGTATTATATAGCTGAATGGATACATGATTCAGTGAATTTTCATGTGCACTCACTGTCTTCAAATCTCAAGAAGAGTATTGTAACTTACAATCCGTATACTTTTCTTGTAAACTCTCGTAATTTTCCGACAGCTGAAAATGACCTGTAAAGAAAATGAGCTTCATCCCAACAGAAATCAAGCCTGCAGCACCCATCCCCATCAAACAATATGTCAAAAACCAGCATCAATGATTACTGCTCTGCTCCAGGTTTTGAACAAACGGGTAATTGCGAAAAACAGGGATTGCAGTTTCATGGAGATACTTCTGTGGGATCGAAGAATCTGACAGAGCCACATGGAAGCATGTAGCGCAGACAACACCTCGCTCACAGCAAAGGCGTTCTCATAGGAAAGTTAATTGTTCCATGAAGCAAAGGATAGCCAATGCTTGCTCTGACAAATTTGAGCAACTATTGTTGTATTAAGCGATTTTATACTATGTGAGAGAGACAGACTTCGGTATATGAGACTAGGGAAAAACTTCTCTCATGAAATTGCCTGCAGACCACTCGCACATAATTCAACAATTGCCAATAACAATTTATGCACCTCTGGACATCAAATATCACTTCTTGTGGGTGCAAAAAGTTACCAATGGACATCTAACATGACTTCTTTGTGGTTGAAAGATTGTCCCTCAAGGCTGTCCATGGCCCTATCTGCACATGAGAAATAGATGAAGTACTGCTGCTATTAGTTGAGTAGTACCCAGCACTGTGATGCTCTAAATCCTCTGAGTCTGAGTAGTTGAGCATGGGTGATGCTTCCAAGTCCAGAATATGTGAGTACCATTATTTACGGGACCAAAGGGCACCAACTGAATGTAAGCTAACTATAGAGCACATGCAGCATTTATAAGTGTGTCTTGTATATATTATATATAATTGAAAGGTCAATACTCTTGCAAACAAACTTCTTATGTGCTTGTCTCACTCAAATATGTTATGCCAACAGTTGCAGCATCAGGTAATTGACTCTGCTACAACACTGAGGAAAGCATACACATGACTCCAGCTAAACTTTGAAGCTAACACTAAGGCCTCAACAAAGGAGGATCAAATGAAGGTACCCGTTTGTGTGTAATGGCATCACAAACAGTTCATGCTTTGAAGTCATAGCACCTTTAGCCTATTCTAGAATTCAACGTGAGAAATTTGCTGCACGTGGACTATTAATATTATAACCTCAGTTGTAAGCCTAACGCAATTCAAAGTAACACACCAATAGCATACATGGGCACATGGCCACCATTGATCATTAAAGTGACAAATGGATAGTATGAATAAGTATGAGATTCGAATGACACGATGATAACAAAGCACAAAATCCGCAAGATCAAATCTCACAAACCTGCAGAACCTAATAATAGGAGATAGTGCCTTGAGGAGAATATTCCAACTTTTAGTCATAAAAAGCCTTAGAAAATTTCAAACCTCTGTCTGCAAAGCATGTACAGAAGGAAGAAATTAGGGATTCTCAGAAAAGCCTTGCTAAAAAGCATGAATATTCTAATGAGGACCAAACTTTACTCTGAAATTTTTTTAAGTAAATTGAACTCAGAAAATGAACGAGAATCATAATGAGGTGTATTTTCTTACAGAACTCAATGTTAATTCTATCGTGACAAGCATCTAAAGACAAGGAAAATGACAAAACAGTTGTACTCCACATGTAAATACAAATGAAAAATAACTATAGGTCATACTTCAAAATATTGCAAACTATCATTTTCAGTTGCGTGCGTATAGAATTAAGTACAGCACGAGAAGATGTTACATTATACTAAGCAAATTGGCACAGAAAGAAGTAGCATACCATGCTAGATATCAGGTGCTACAGCCAGTCAAAGTTCATATGATCAGTAAGGCTGAGAACTTCACGCTTGCTGATATGAGCCATCATTGATTCACTGCTTGTAGCAATATGACATGTAACAGTCATTGCAATTCGAAACAGCAAATCATAAGACAACGAATTCAAGCTCAAAGTCCATCAGTGGGTGCAACACCAAGGTGTATTCTTGTGTCTGTTCACTCTTAACCCATACTGCTAGTTACCGAATTTCAAGTTGTCCGAAGCTCCAATTCAGCTAACAGTTAATTGATATTTCTGGTAACACAAAGAAACAGTAAAAATGAAACCACAGAAAACACTCATTCAATTGAAACCTGTAAATGTGAAACTATTTAGCAGCAAAATGAACAGGTTTGGTCATGAACAGAAAATAATCTTATATAATATATCCTCAACCTCAGCTTAATATAGAAAAACATTAATCCCTCCATTTCCTTATTATTGACTTTCAAAAGTATGTTCTAGTGTCATCAATTAAATATGCCAAATGAATTCTCTTGAGAACAGAGTACACATGGTTCATGCTGGTCCAGATGAACAATATTCTGAAAACACATTTATCCTTTAGTTCTAAACAGTATACTAGCAGCAACAATGCCTCCTATATCCGGTCAAGGTGAATATAATGAAATTGCAAAGAATCCAGGTCCAATGCTACCACAGATCATTGGTAAGACCCGAGTAAGCTTTGCAACATTACTTAACTAGCAACAGTGTCAGTAATAGAATACTCCATCTGTTTCTCTGAGAAGCACTGCAGGATAACCACTATGAGACAAATCATCTTTAATGGAGATGTTGTCCAACAACACATTACATAGGAACAATAATTCCTACGAAAATATGTTCAAAGTGTGCACAACATGCAATTAAATTGGCAAGATATTCAATAACCTTGCAGCCTGGCAAGATATCCAAAAGTGGCCTTCTATCAGTCATGGACACTGTCAAGTCATCAATTTCTCATGAGATCACAATCTTAGCTCATGCTCACCAACCAATATTTCTCATTAAACAAGGCCATCCACAGAATCCACTCTAGTTGTGAGGTGCAGAGTACTTGAAAAAGAACTTTGTTATTAAAGGTCCATGCTCTGCATGTTTCATGATGGCGATTAAACCATCTAGTGTTTCATATATCTCTTTTGTTTTCCTGTGCCTTGAGTCTTTAGCCAAAAACTCATGAACCTCACTTCCTACCTGGATCAAGCTACTGCCAGGAACTTTCTCCATTCCTGAATCACGCATCATTCTTCGTGCATCCATCACACTTCCCCACCTTCCCTCCAGAGCACTACAATTCGAAACCAGTACTTGGTAGCTAGAATTCAATGGTTCTATTTCAACTACCTGTTTACTGACATATTTGATCAACTCTGCATCACCATGTGCAATGCAAGAACTAAGCAATGTTACCCAAAGGACAACACCAGGTTTCAGAGGCATGCTTTCAATAAATTGAACTGCCTGTTTTAACTTCCCTGCTCGACCAAGTAGATCCACTATGCATCCATAATGCTCCATTCTTGGCCTAATACGGTAGTGCTCAACCATCTGTTTAAAAATACTCCAACCTTCTCGCAATAAACCTCCATGAGCACAAGCACCAAGAGCAGCAATAAACACGGCGTCATCCAATTCAACTCCATCTCTACACATGTCATTGTAGATCAACAGGGCTTCTCTGAACCGTCCATTGAAAGCAAAGCCAGAAATCATTGCTGTCCATGTAATGATACATCTTTTTTCATTTTTTCAAAAATGAACCATGCTCTTCCTACATCACCACACTTTGCAAACATGTCTATCAGAGCATTTCCTAGTGGAACTGTTATATAAGTGTTGCTTTTACTAATATAAGAACTGATCCAATTGCTGTACTCAGAACTTCCCAGCTGAGCACAGGCCGATACCACACTCACTAATGTAGCTTCGTCAGGCATAAATCTTCCATCGAGCATCATTTGCTGAAATGTGCGCAATGCCTCATCATATCTCGAGTTGTGATTGTATCCTGTTATCATTGTGTTCCATGAAACTAAATTCTTAACTGGCATCTGATCAAATAACAACTTAGCTGAATCTAGATCCCCAATCCTTGCATAAGCAGAGACCATAGCTGTCCACGAAACAACATCTTTCTGATCCATCTGATCAAAGAGAGACCGGGCAGTCTCTGTATTGTTGCTTGCTGCATAGCCGGAGATCATCATATTCCAAGAAATGGCATCCTTCACTGGCATCCTATCAAACACCGCACGCGCCAACACCATGTCGCCTACCCTCGTGAACCCAGCAATAACCGTGTTCCATGACACGACAGTCCTCTCCGGCATTGCCTCAAACAGCTCCATTGCACCCACGGCATCTCCACTGGACATGTACACGCCGACAATCGAGTTCCAAGAAACAACATCCTTCTCCACCATTTCATCAAACACCTGGCGAGCGGCAGTAACATCCCGCTGGTCGCTGCACTTGTAGTACACATTGAGGAGAGAGTTCTGCACCACAACATCATGCACAAACCCGCATCTAACGATCTGGGCGTGGACGCACCGGCACGGCGGCAGCCTCCTCATGGACCCGCACGCGCGGAGGAGGAAGGTGAAGGTGAAACCGCAGGGCAGCACCGCCCCGGCCCGCATGGCAGCGTAGGCCGCGAGCGCGTCCTGCGGGGAGCAATCTCGGCCACCGCCGCCGCGCCCGGCGAGGCGTTCGATGAGGGTGTTGTGCGCGACGGTGGATGCGTCGGAGCCCGCGGCACGCAGGGCCGCGGCGGCGTGGCGCGGTGAGGAGAGGACTGATAGCGCGGCCGAAACGAGAGCCGTGAGGAGGCGCGGGCTGGCGGCGAGCCCGGCGGAGATGAGCTTGGCGTGGACCTGTAGCAGGGGCCGCGGGGCCGTGAGGCTCCGCAGCATGCGGAGCAGCTCCTGCTCCATTGACACGGGATGGAGGACGGCGGGACGATGTAGGCCGCGTCCCGCCGTGGGCGCCGGAGGTTTGACCGTTTGACTCGCATACTCGCAACAGCACTAATTTTTCTTTAAATTAAATTTCCCTGAAATTAGAATTTCATTCTACTAGGACACAACTCACGAGATGAATCATTTATCGGGTGGTTAATAGTTAAAAACTTGAACATGTCTTTTAGGTGCAAGGTGAATTTTGCATCTTTTGATAATTACCATGACATCTAACCTAGTTAACATGCTGTCGTCTAACTAGGGCCTGATTGGTTGCCGTATCGGTGGAGCCTGGCTTGCATCCGAGAGCCCGACCCTCGACGCAATGCATGCAAGAGGGCAGTGATTGGTTATTCGTTTGTGTGTGGTCTAGATACCTTGAGACATTGATTTTATTTGGTTGATCTGATTAGCGTGTTGTTCTGCACCGTTGCTCACTCCCGCATGCAGCTATGGCGCTCGCGTCAGCCAGGCCTACCGGAAACGAGCAAATTTTCTGTATGCGCGGAGCCAAGCTGAGGCGCCTGTTTTGGGTGTCAGGCCCAACAGTCTCTACGGGCAACCAATATTCATATGCTGAAGGCGTAAGGCTTGCGCCATCCCTAAGTAAAACTACTACCGTGGAGCAGGGTGGAGATGACACGGTAGTTTTTGTCTATGTGTAGCTCAACGAAGCTGCGTTAGCTCGCTGTTGGTTCTGGTTTTCCTGGGTTTACCTTCGACCGGAAGAAAAGCGAGAGCGAAACGGAGAGGCACTGCCGCTTCTTTCTATGTGTAGCTCAACGAAGCTAGCCGCGTTAGCTCGCTGTTGGTTCTGGTTTTCCTGGGTTTACCTTCGACCGGAAGAAAAGCGAGGAGCGAAAACGGAGAGGCTGTCGCTCTGCCCACCCATCGCGCCGGCTTACCTTTTGCTTTACACATAGTTTAACTCTGTAGTCTGTTAGGATAGCAGTGAACAGCTTCGAAATACTGTAATATAAACTACATCTTCCAGTTGCCACTGATCTATGCAGCGACTAGACAAGCATAAGTTGTTCTATGATCCATGCCATCCTATATCACGTATATACAGCAAAAAAAAAAACCAGCCATTATCACTTAAATTTAACTGATAAGTATTGTTTTACAAAACAACAGAAGATCCACTTATTTACATCAAAAAAATAAAGCTAAGACCCGCTCTTTTTTACTAACACGGGCGCGGCGGAGCGCGCTACTGCACTAGTCATCCATAACTTGCATGCGGTCGGTCTGGCCAGTTCAAATGTAGCAATCTAATCACGTCCTAGACAGATGAACTCGTGCCGCCTCACGACCGCCCCCACTGGTCATGTAATCATATTAAGAATAACAATGAGTAAAATAAGAAGTAAAGAAAATAATTCAATCACATGTATTCCTTTCTTGCCCATAAACTTCAACATCGATAATTAAAACTACTCTCTCTTACTTACGTACCTATGTCAATATTGAAATACCTTTTCTTTTAAGAGTAAAATGCATGAATGGTCACTACATTTGTTGGCTTGTTTCAATTTGGCCATCATACTTAGAAAAGTGTAAATCGTGGCCATCAAGGTTGCTCAACTAAGTCGATACGGTCATTAGCTTTCCAGACAACACGTATTCGGGTGACGTAACATGTATACTTATAAATTTGTCTATTTAATTTAATTTGTTTAACTTATCCGGTTGTGTCATTTACATCCTCATACTTCTAAATTGCACTTCTAACTCCCTAAACTTAAGGCTCGGGTGTCATATAGGTACCTATACTCTCTAGATGCAAATATCACTCCATCAAACTTAGGCTCGAATGACATTTAAGTCAGATACACTTTAAAATGCACTGTTATTCTAATTAAAGTAGTGGCTAAGTGAAGTGCAGGCCGTGTAGACAACTTGTGATGCTGAACAAAAAATAAATAATTCATTCTACTTCATAGACTAAATTAGAAATCGTTTGTCAGCTACCATCCAACCCAATAGTATGAGACTGCTCCGGTGTTGGTGAGCCTAGCTAAAGTTGCAAGGAGTTATAGTTGTGCTTAGACATGGTGCAATTACTCGTATAAAATTAGTCAGAATTGTTTCATGAATTAGCAGGTTTGAGGTATTCTAAGCAATTAGAGCTCAAGTGGGCTATATTGTTGCCACCAATAGCACACGACTTCTCCTATCTTGTCCACATAATAAGAAAAATGGTTTAAATATTAGGAGCCATGTAATGCATCTTCTATAAACTATTTAATAACGATTAGAGAATTATGAGACAATGGGATAAATGAAAAAAATATTACAACGGGGTGCCTACATTGAATTTTTTGAAGAGTGCATTTTGGCCACGGTAGAGCATGAGTCATTAGCCAAACATATGTCACATCGCTCGCATACGTATTCCTAGGGAGCTAATAACCGTATCGACTCGGTTGAGCAACCTTGATGGCCATAATTTATACTTTTCTAAGTACGATGGCCAAATTGAAACAAGCCAACAAGTACAATTGCCATTCATGAAATTTACTCTTCTTTTAATCATAGATCTTAGCTAACTGACAATTCACATTAGTCGCAAACACTAGAAAAACCTTAAAAACGAAAGGCAAAATCTTTGGTGGTCTACAAGAATGGTTACCACACATCATAAGAACAAGGTACATTATTACTAATCTTGGTTCTGGCCGACGGTACTATACATCGAATAGACATGGCTGATGTCATGAATGCTCATCACTAAAAATAAAACATCTATGGCCGCTAGATCAAATTTGACAGTTCATATCTAGTCATGTGCGTATAAGGGTGTGATTGGTTCAATGCATAGCGCAACTTGGCTTGTATCCGACCAGTCTGGCCACCGTGAGCTTGCCTCAACTGTACTCATGCAAGGCCCTCATGTTTGGTTGCACGCATTTAACTGGCCTGGTTCGGTTCGTTGGAGCTGTTGATTGGTTACCAGCATATGCATGTGATGACAACTTTTGTAGTGTTATTGGCCACTAAGTGCATCCTCCTTTGTATCAACCGGGCCTGGCTCTGGAGATGTGACCAGTTTTCTCGTATCCCCGGATGCAGGCTGAGCAAGCCCTTTTGCATTGCCTGAGCCTGGCTCAACCCCTAGTCCAGGAAACCAATCAAAACCATCTTGCGTCCCGTGAGCCGGGAGTCTGGTTGCGCCATATTCAGGTAACTAATCACACCCTAAATAGTTGCCTCCCCTTAACCCTAACGCCCACTCTTTCTCCCGAGCCACCACACTATGCCCACTCCATCCTTGCCAGCTCCACTGTATGACTGCAGCTCTTTGCTCCCTCCTTGCTGGTGGGATTAGGCGGTGTGACACGTGACAGGGCCACCTTCTTCTTCATTCCCACCGGTAGCCCCTCTCCCACAGCAAAGGAGGTAGTGGATCTACGAGCCTCCAACATGATGGGTGGCGAATCCCGCTGCGCGACTTTCCCACTCCATGCACTTAAGGCTCTTTTTTTGTATGACACTTCAAATTTTGAAACAAAATTAAAGAAAATAAAAATCATTACAAATTTTTAAAAAACTTTAGAATGTGTCTGAGAAATTTTTGTCATTTTGGAAATAGACTCCTTGACGAATGAATCAAATAGAAGGGTAGGAAGTCATTTCAAATAAGCTAAAATAAAACTATCAAGTGCATGTGTTACTATTTATTTGTCTTTTATTGTTCTTTCAATTTGGTGCCCTTCTACTTCCTTTGTAAACTCCCAATTGGGGTGCCCTAATTCATTCTCAAAATAAAAACTCGCTACAATTAGTTAAACAAATAATTATGGAAATTCGGATAAAAATAAACCCTACTGTCATTCGTAGTTCTTGTTTTGATTTATTTCTCGATGTCTCTCAATTTGGTGATTTAATTGTCTCCTCTGAAATTCGAATTTGCAGTTTGAATTTGATTATATGGCTTAGAACTCCCAAATTGGAAAACAGGAGAACACTAAAAAATCCTCTCCTTTCACCTCTACAGGCCGTAGCCCATCGAAACTGCTCGGCCCAGCGCGCCGAGGCCCGTTTCTACTTCCTTTTTTCGGCCCATGTGGCCCAGGACGCGACCCAACACGGCCCACAACGGCGAAGCCGTCTCCGTCTTCTTCCTCCCTTCCTCCCGAACGCGACACGTCGCCGGCGCTCGGTCGCGCACCACCAGCGCATCATTATGACGCGGCCACAGCTGGCTCACACCGACTCGATTCCTCTCCACCTGCCGACGACCAACCCATCACTACTAGAATTCGAGCCTACGGTAGCGGGCAAAATCGTGCTGCAATATCGGGCATCTTGACCGATACTGCGCGAACGTTATTACAGTTGGGGCAATAGCAATATCGGGCAAAACGCCCGATATTACTGAGTTTATAGAAAAAATTAAAAAAACGAAACACGTGGCACCGGGCCCGCCTTAGACGCGGCCCACCGACAGCCCGTCACCTGCCCTGCGCCGCCAGCCCGGCGCGCAGCACCTGCTGCTCATCGGTGTCGTGGTGGCGGCCGGGGTTGGGAGGGCGGCGGCTCGTCGCCGGATCTTCTCCCGGTCGGGGTGGGGAGGCGGTAGCTCCCCTCGCAGGATCTACGGCCGGCGAGAGTGGGGAGGGGCGGTGGCTCCTCGCCGGATCTACCGCCGGCCGGGGTGGGGAGGCAGCGGCTCCCCCTTGCCGGATCTACGGCCGACCGGGGTGGGGAAGGGCGGTGGCTCCTCGCCGGATCTGCTGTCGTCCGGGGTGGGGAAGGGTGGCGGCTCCTCTCCGTATCTGCTGCCGGTCGGGGTGGGGAAGGGCGGCGGCTCCTCGCCGGATCTACCGCCGACCGGGGTGGGAAGGAGCGATAGCTTCCCTTCGCGTCGGATCTGCTGCCGGCCGGGGTGGGGACGCGGCAGCTCTGCTCTTCACCGGGGACGGGCTCCGGGGATCGTCGTCGGACGAGAGGGCGATCGAGCTGGCCGCGCCGGGGAGGGCACCGGGGACGGTCGACGGAGGTGCGCGATGAGAGAGAGAGAGAGAGAGAGAGAGAGAGAGAGAGAGAGAGAGAGAGAGAGAGAGAGAGAGAGAGAGAGGAGGAGGAGGAGGAGGAGGAGTGTGGGAGGCGGCGGCTTGGGAGGTGGGAGCCGAGGGGTGCTGGGGACTTAGCTAATTTTTTCAAACCCTAGTGACTATATATACAAGCGGGCTGATATAGGCTTCAAGTTGGGCTGAAGATGCACAGCAATATCGGGCTCAAGATGATGTCACTATGCCCGTTATTATTGGCTTTTTTTGCAATATCGGTCGGTGATGACATCGTTGTGCCCGCTATTACTGGCCGTTTTCAATATCGGTCATCGCTGATGTCATCATCGCCCGCTATTACGAGTGGAGCACTGCAATAGCGTTGCCCACGATGACGTTAGCGACTACACATCGTAATATCGAAATTTTTTGTGCCCGCTATTACTTGGAAAATGCGAGGTGTTATTGTAGGCTTCTTTTGTAGTAGTGCATGCCACACATAAACCGCGGCCACCATTGGCGTGCTCGTACGAACACGCAACAAAGCCCTCGCGCCAGCACGCACCCCCTCCACTCCCTAGGTGACCTGCCCCACGCGCGATGCGCCTCTCCCGCCCATAGTGCCGCCATAAACGTGAGCTTTCCAACCTCGCCCCCTGCCTATAAAACCGACGCGCCACGGCCTCCTCTGCGCACCGGCACCGGCGACCAGCCTCGTCTTCCCCTTCCTTCCCGAGCTCCCGAGCCATGACCTGTGCCCATCGAAAAGCATCGCCATCCTCGCGTTCCTTCCCCTACATCCACCACGGACGGATGCACACGAGTATTCTTCGCAAAATCCCCAATCTGCTCCGCTGCCGCAGATTCTAGCTCCGGACAAGCTCCAAGAAAGACACGTTTTGCAAGCCCGTGCGATTTTCCCAAATGAACCCTCCTCAAACCTAGTTCAAGAAACTTACATTCTGGCCCCTCTATTTTATTTATTTCCATACTAAACCATTCCTGGTGCGCCATGGACCATGGACGTGTCCATCGATCCAGTCCACGACCCCGTACACCCGGCTCATGATTTTCCTATATGAAACTAATTCCTAAAACCCCAGGAACAAGTAATTTTTTTAACCTTTATTCCTACTCCGTTTAGGTCCTAGATTTTTACAGAAATACCTTCCTACTTTTAGGTCCATGACAGTTTACACTAAAGTCCCTAGACAGCTTTCTATAATTACAAATAGGTCCCGGTGACCTTGCTGATTTTACATATAAGCCCCTCGGACTCCCAAATGTCGTATCTTTCCAACTTAAACGAATTCTCGCGCTCACGAGATCGTCCCGATGCATAGAACCCAATGCCTCCCATCATAAACCCATCTCCAACTCTGATTCCCCAGTTATCCCCTTTAGCCCCTTAACTCCACTATTCGGATTCTGTTTCCGATGATTCTCTCACCATTAACCCCCTAGATTTAGTATATCCAAACCAAGCCTCATACATTATATCTCATCCTCTAAACCTCCAATACCCTAAATCCTTCTACTAAGTATACACTAGATCCCCGAATCTTCTATTCGATCCTATTTGAATTTACTCGATTCTTATCCGGTTTTATTAGGATTTATTAGACTCTTGTTTGTTCTATTCTATTTCCTTTATGCTAGTACGACGCACCGTAGTATCGAAGGATCCGAAGGAGTCCAACACCGGAGAGAAAGCTTGAATGCCCAAGTCTTGGGAATGACTCGACATCGGATACGCGAAGACTGGAATCTTTACTCTTATGGAATATAGCAATACTAGGCAACCTCTAACTTCCTTGACCATATTTATCACTACAAGAGAGGTGACCTTCTATGACGAATTTTACGTGACGTTTTTGGACAACGTCATGGACACCATAGCATCCATGACGTTTTATATTTTTCGTTATGGATACGCATTGTGGATATTGAAGCCCATAATTCGGTGACGCTTTATCAAATTCGTCACAATTCGGCCCATACTTTAGTGACGTTTTTACAATTTTGTCACTTATCCATATATTAGACACAAGTTTTTTTTCCAAAAAAAGCTAAGAAATAAATCTATAAGGGGACTCGAACCACAGTTGCTGGCCATAGATCCATATGTGTTACCACCAGGCCATCAGGTTGATGCAAATTCTAGCATTTTATTCTTATTAAACCTTGTGCTTGAAACCGAAAAAATAAAAATTCTAGCATCCTCGGTTAGTACTACCCGATTGTTGAAAATTCTAGAATTGTTATTCTAGTTAAACCTTGCACTGAACTTAAATTGACAAAAAATGGAAAAAAATAGATTTTAACGATACTTGAAACCAGGTTGCTAGTATCAGATGCACCCTTGGTCAACACCAGGCTACTCATCGATTGTTGTAAGCTTTAATATTGATATTCTAGTAAAACATTGCGCTGATATTCTGGTAAATTGAAAAAAAAATCGGGCAAAGTGGAGACTCGAACCCAGGTCACCTGCGTGAGACTTAGTGGTGGCTACTAGCGTAGTTAAATTAAATCGGAAAAAGTTAAAAAATCTGGCACTTCCAGCGTTCGAACCCGTGACCAAGTGAGAGAACACTCCACGTCCAACCATTAAGCTACGGCAGGGTCGTTGTTGAATTGCGAAAGGATATTTTCTTATACTAAGAAAATCACGTTTATTTTCCTAAACCTACATCTGCATCTTCCCCCTTGGGTTACGGTCTCACGGGAGGCCGCCGCACACAAGTCACGCGGAAATTTTCAAGCCGCCGCCCCCCACGAAGAACCCTAGGTCAGCCACCTCATCCAGCTGTCTCCTCCCTCCCATGCCGCAGCCACTCCCCTCCGTCCCCACCAACCCATCGGCCGCCGCCAGTCCCCTCCGCCACCACCCATCGGCCACGACCCCGCAATCCCTCTCCATTCTCACGCCGCTGCCGACGACATAGATGAAGGACGGGCCGGCGGTGCAGGCGCATGGGCCAGCAGCGCATATGCTACAACCTTAAGTTAGAACCTACTTACATTCTATACTGCATACTCTCTTGAGTGACTTTGCTACTAGTGCTTGCATTATTATTATCCAATTTGTTAAATAGTAATTCCATTGTAAATACCATAATCCCTCCTTGCTTGAATACTCAAATACATCATAACCCCATGTACTCCAACATTAGATGCCTAATATTCATGAAATGTTGCTTCGGGTAGGGTGCATAGGAACTCCGCGATGATGCTCATCGCCACACCATTACCAATTAAATTTACCTTATGTTGTAGGATGTGTATGTGAGGATTTGGTGGTGGGAGTTGATGGATGGGAACTTAGAAAAGATGATTGATAGGTGATTTGGGATGGTGAGAGTGGATGGGGTTGAGGCTCTAGTTGTGATGATGGAATGAGATACCATTGGATCTAGTTGTCGTGGATGAACACTTGCCCCGCCATATAAGGACCGGTTCTCTTGACCTCAACTTGGTGAACATAGTACAACCATGTAACCTGTTATGGGTAGGACCTACCCTCTCCCTGTATGACCACAACAAATAAGTCCTTCTAGTGTAGGTTTATTGTCGGAGGACGAAGTAGGTCCCTAGATTGCATGGCCTGCTAAGTCCATGACGTGGGGTGCTCCTAGTCATTGCGACATGTTTGTATATTGCGTGTAGGGAGATGGAAGGACGTTATGATGCTCTCCATATAAGAGGACATAACTCATGTGTAAAGTGTACGACCTCTGCAGAGTGTAAATCCTATCCGATAGTCCATGGTCACTGGTATGACCCTTCAAGGTCCGGGGTCAATTGATTAGTGTTACTATATTCCTTAATGAGAGATTGGTTGATAGTTGATGAGATAGATGATGATGATGATGATGATGATGATGATACTAGTTAGTGAGCCATGAGTCATTATCTCCGCTCGTCAGAAGGCTCAACTTAAAAAATGGGAACTAGCAGGATCGACGAATATCTCCCCTAGGGCCAAGCTACTAAAATAATGATTAGTAATTTCCAGCTCCTTGATATCTATGCTTAGTGAGCCTGCAGGCTTGCCCGCTTCCGCAAACACTTATCCATTTGCCATATCATTGCTACTGCCTTAACTGCATTATTATATCCCTTGTGTAGTGTCAGGATTTGTTGAGTACCTTCAGATTTGCTTATTTGGTTTTTAGTTGAAGATTCCTGAAGATCACTGCATGCAGTTAGGTTTCGCCCTATGCCCAAGTATTGCTTGTGGATTTGATCTAGAATTTGATTGGGACTTGAAGCCCTACTATATGTTGTAAGTAGTGATTGATTGGTAAGCCTTTCGTTGTTATCCTATTCTGAATGTTGAGAACTCTGGAGTGCATACCAACTACTGATCCAGGGATTGGTATAGGATGCACAATACATCCCAATGGGGTGTGAAATTTTGTGTCGGCTTAAACGGTGGTAGTGGCGTGTTGTCACCTTTTATGTTACATTTCAAACCTGAAATAAGTATAATCTGTGTTGATGTCGTAGTGGCATTTTATGTTTGTCACGAAGGCCAATTTTACCTTACTACTAAAAACCAATTTTGTAGTAGTGCTAGTACAATGAGATGAGAGTATCAAACCTCATATAAGGCACAACTAATAACATTACTACAAAAATGATGTTTAGTTGCACGTAGAAGTGGCCTTAGTGGCAGAATTAATTCTAACACTCAGATGTTGCTACTAAAAAATTGATTAAAAAACAAAAAAGCAGTAGTGGCAGTCATATAGCCCGCTAGTACCGAAGCACCTGAAAAAGCTAAAAATAAAAGAAAATATATGACCATACTAGCCAGATCTCTGTGCGCTGGCGGTTGGATTCATCGTCTGCCCGATTGAGGGGGAGAGGAGGGCGACCGTGGGGGAGAGGAGAGGAGGGCGACCGTGGGGGAGAGGGGGCACGCCAACGATTGGATTAACGACGTTTTTTTAAATGCTCACTACTGTCCAATTTGAGTTTGCCACTGGAACTCACCTTTGTAGTAGTGTAAGAACCTACGTATGTAAGTTCTATTATGACGCATTCCCTTTTGCGTCAGCCGTAGAGTGTGCTAGCGTGTGCTGTTGCTACTATGCTACATTTTGTAGTTGAAGTAAGCTACGTGCATTGGTGCATCATATGTTGACGTTGCACTTTACTTTAATAGGATCATACGTTGACATTGCACTTTAATAAGATGGTAAAAGCCAGAAGAGAATTAAAGAATATAATTTACACGAACGTATAATATCCAATATTCAATAGATTAAGAGAAATGAGAAATACAAATAGGATAGTCGGGGATTAAGACGGAGACATACATATTCGTTTAATGCAAATACTGTTCTGGAATAAACCAAAACCTATGGGTGATCATGAATCGATTACTTATTAAATGATAACGAACTTAGGATTCCTGATAAACACTAGCTATGAATTGAAGTAGCAAGCTATGGCATGATTGCACACTCGTCGTAGACAAGCTAAGAAGTTTATTCGAAGTTTGGGGAGACGCCGGTGCGATGCAAGTTTGGCAAACAATTGCAGCATATGTAATACATTTGGTCCATTCCATTGGCCTTTCATATGGGCGACGGCGGTGGCGGTGTATCCACAGCAGGAACAATGGGCGGGCTCGGTATCGGCGGAGTTGGTGTCGCCAGAAGCTTCCGTGCACTGTGCAGCACCGTGGTGGCGGCAAGGTCTACATTTACACCGAAGACACAAGGAAATTTTCACACATACAGAAACATGTCAAAGTTCAAAATTAGTTGAAGAAAACAAATATAGCTTATATTAAACATGGGCCAAATAATGTTCGCTCATAGAGGGCGAGAGAAATTTTACAGAGTATGTATACAAACCGGATGGTGAGCGAGCCTCTGTAGAATATGGAGATGAGACGAGCACAAGGAGTAGGACAACCATCAGGAGTGATGGCCTGCTTGAAGCAGAGCCCAACATTGTCGCTAGGTTGCAACGGATGATTAGAGGTTAAAGGGGAATTATGTGTACTGCTGAGTTTGCAGTAGCATGCAGCGTATTTATAGACCGGGCACGGAGAATAATATTGGAGAGCAGTAATCTCATGGGAGATAGAATATATGGATGGTCCAAGCATCGGTATACTGCATGCTACGGTTTCCTTGGCTTGCTAGTTGGCTTCATTTTCACTCACTGTTGGAACTAATCCACTGCAATGATGAGGTGACTCTCATCGTTTGTTTTAATTAACTAGTTCTGTAATTAATTCTCGATGCCAGTTGCCTCTCTCGTTGGTAAGCACCGAGCACTTTCATGTATACCTTCGTTGTGTCCGAGGTCCAATCCGGCTATGTGGCAGCGAATCAGTGGATACACATAGCTCTAAAGAGATACACTGGCTATCATGCGGATCCAGGGACAGACTTAAAGAACAACATTGTAGATCCGAGGTCTTGAAAAGGGAGAAAAGAATGGCGCAGATCCTGCTTGTCTCCGTTGCATCAGGGACAGACACGTTCAAGCACCTTCCAGGATGCTAAGGTCCAGGTTTGCCTAGAGCACGCCAGATTTTCATCCGTCTCATCACAGGATTTTGTTGAGTTTATAATGCTTTTGTACCAATCTTATCATTTAACTTCAATTGTTCTGAAGAGCAACAAAATACTATATGTGCCATGACAGGTTATTGGTATGCTACAACATTTCTAATATTAAAATGTGATAGAGACCCATCAACCTCAGTTAGTACCTATGTCTACATCTTCCTTTTAATTTCTAGGTATATGAACTCCTATGTCTGTTATTTACATCTATGAGCGCATAGATCTTGCGTACACACTCTGTTCGATGATTCAGTCCATGAGGCATCCAATCTGACTCCAAAATGCAATGTCTTTAGTGGACTAATATTCTTCAGGAAAAACTCTGATACAAAAACTCACATGCAAATCAAGAGGTAACTTCAAGAAGCTTGGAACCGACTCAAAGTTATTTGGAAGAAATCATGGATACGATAATTGGCTCATAGGTGCGCCAACATTAGCGTCAAATTGACTTTGCAATGTCAAAACTGGCTTAGAACCTCATTGTACTCCCCTATAAATTGTGGAAACTACTTACACGTGACGAAGAGATGGTAAACATGATAGACAATCGAGTTTACAGCCACCATGGTTTCGCCTCTCAATTAGTCTCTAGTAAGATAGGTTTAATGTCAATGAGACAATGTCAAGTTTCACAGGTAGGTAGCCAAGGTGGTGGTGATGTATTTTGCATCGTTAATTATGTGTATCGATATGGCAACGTACGATAAGTCGAGGACACCGAGTTTCTCTCTATCTTGTATGTATGCTTATTGTTATGCTTGTTTAGCATTAGAGCTTCACTGGTAATGGTGATTAGATGTTGCTCCACAACACATTCTAGTAGAGAGAAGGTATGATTTGGGTATTGCGCTACTAGAGAATCAGGGTATTAAAAAAATCATTGCAACAGGGCCATAATGGTTACAACATCTCAATCACTATAGCCACGAAATCACTTACATGGGCAGCTGTGGCAAATATAGTGTGATAAAATGTATTAGGAAACTTTTTGTGTTTGCTTGCAATATTGGTGTAATAGGCATGTGACAAAAAACAAATTATAGTAATTGCGCTCAGTGGTAAAGGAGGACCTTGTTTAAAGAAGAAATAGAGAACTCTTATTTTGATAGAATCTACTGCCTGTAGATCTTTTGTTAACTCATGCTAGTAGCATTCTTTGTTTAATTTAAGTGATAGGAACTTGAGGTTTTAGCAATTAATCCAGGCAACGTTGATCTACAAATTATTTTGGGTGCTAAGACTCATCCACAACGCTTATTTGCAGTGCACCATGGTATCTTAGCAAACTTGAAGCAGGCCTACTAATGCCACCTTTCGCTACAAAAATCCCACACTATAGCCACGCCTCCCAAAAACATGTATCTGCGGCAAGTAAAACGGACCGTGACTACAAAGGGGGCAGGCTACAGTGCGCATCAAACATGGTTATAGAGGGTTCAGTAGTGGTGGTTGTTGTTGTAAACCGCTGCTATTGAGCCAACTATGGCTATTGAACAGGGGCGGACCTCCCTTGATTCAGTGACTTCAGCTGAATGCCCAAAAGTTTAACCAAAACATAAAATATATCAATACAGGCACTTCTACTCAAGCAACTAGAACCAAAATCATGTTTCTTTTAGTGTAGATGACAAGAAATTAAGACCAAAATAACAATGTTTGATAAGCTTTTCCCAAAAAAGTTCTGAAGAACATTAATCTTTAAGAAAAATTTCTTGCTATATGCATGTTTGAATGCCCAGCTAATGCATCCTGGGTCCGCCAATGCTATTGAATCATCTATAGCCATGATTGACAAGGTGGCCCGTAGCTAAAAAGAAAGCCCAACCCACTTTCAAAATATCACACCGACTTATACGATATAAGCGAACAAACCTAGCACCTTCCACAACTCTCCCTCCCCCACATCAGCCGTCTCTCTCTCTCTCTCTCTCTCTATCTCTCTCTCTCTCTCTCTCATACCCCGTGCGCCCCTCCTTCCCTCAGCAGCCTGCGTGCCCCTCCTCCTCCACGATGGCTAGCGGCCCACGTGATGCTGCCTCCTCCACGGCCCCGTAGCCCGTGTGCCCCTCCTCCTCCCTGACGGCCGGCGGCCCGCATGCCGCTGTCTCTTCCACAACCCCCAGTTGCAGGTGGCCCCGTGCGGCGCCGCCTCCTCCCTGCCCCCTGGTCACCGGCAGATGGCGCAGCACGACCTCCTCCTCTGCAGCCCCCGGCAACGACGGGTGAGCTGTGCGCCACGTCCTCCTCCCCGGCAAGCCGCGCGCTGCCTCCTCCGCCCCGGCACGCGGCATCCTCCTCCCCGGACCCCGGCAGCCCTCCTCTCTAGCGGTCGGTGCACCTCGTCCTCCTCCCTGACCCGCGGGATCAGATCTGCCCGCCCCCTTTATCCTCGGGAAGGCGGCGGCCCCGGGGCGGCTGAATATGGGCGCCCCCATCTCCAGCGAGCAGGCGGCGACTCGGGGCTGGCTGGATCTGGCCGCCCCCTTCTCCGATGATGGCGCGAGGCGGCGTCCTCGACGAGCTGCCACTGGATCCGCCTGGCTGGTTTTTTTCCTATGTTCCTTGTAGCAACAGTGGCAATGTCACTCGCCGCTATTGGGTACCTTAGTAGCTGCTGTTAATATTGTCAAGCGCCGCTATTGAGGTACCCAATAGATGTGGGTGACCTTGATTGTGAGGCTATAAATGGCTATTTGTAGCCTGGCAATCGTAGCTACGGTTGGGTCAGCCTGCAGCTGATGAGTTCCCCCAACTGTGGCTGTAGTACATGATTCCTGTAGTTTTTGTTGTAGTAACAACACCTTTGTCTGACATATACAGGGATCCATCCTAGGGCAGGACGCATGGCGCATTGCGAGTCGGGCAGGGCGGTGGTACTGGCGCAGGGTGCGGCGGCGCGAGGGGAATCGAACTCGATTCGATGCCGATGCGGGACAAAACCGGTCGTGCGGGGGTCTCTGGGGTTGAAAAAAAGGGGCCGTATAAAATGGGCCTTTTGGGCATCCAATATAGATGGAAGTGATCACAAATCCTATAGATTGGGCTTCTTTCCCATTTATATTGAGTAGCAGTGTTTTTTCTTTTTCTTTTTTCATACATATACATAAAAGCATATATATATATATTTTTTCCAAAAATAATGGGTAT
Organism: Chloris gayana; assembly: GCA_031894775.1. NCBI lineage: Eukaryota > Viridiplantae > Streptophyta > Magnoliopsida > Poales > Poaceae > Chloris > Chloris gayana. The sequence goes on from JAUNZO010003688.1 coordinate 26,612, forward strand.
TCAACTGAATACCCATGAATAATAGTGGGCCCGCCCCTGCTTTGTCACGTCATAGTGACATGCTTGCAGTGTTATACATCCGTGGAATATATTGGGTAAGGGAGAAACAAAACGCTAGAAGCATGCTGCTAACAAGAAGTAAACGGGAACATATCTGAGTGTAATGAATCTGATTATTGGAAGAAAATGTGGCACACTATGTTGAATAAAGTTTTGCTCAATTCTTAAATTTGAATTCTATTGTATTACTTTTTTTTTTAGAAAATCCACTTTGTTCATCTAATAAAAACAAATTTCAAGTATGATAAAAAAATTCAAGCTTGATTTACTATTCCAAACAACATTAGCAGCTTAAATTACTCCTAATCCAGTTTCTAGCCCTGGTTTGCTAACATGGAGGCAGTTTTTGCCCGTGTTCCAAAGCAGTCACATGTAACTCACAAGTCCACTTGGAACGTGGCCGCTACCACTCGGGGCCACACTCTCAGAGCATTCTGGGTGAGCTCCTGTGATCCACCGCTACAGGAGAAAAGAGCACCCACGACACTTACTAGGATATGTCTTCGTCAGGTGTATCGGTAGAAAAAGCACTGGCACGACCTATCGCAACCGATGACCACAAAAATTACCATTCCTATTCAAATGGTCTTGTGCTCTCTAACAAAAGTACTAACATGACCAATGATCGGTATCAATCAGTGCAAAATAATCCCCTACAATCTAAATCATGACCAATCCTACAATCCCTTCTCTCCCTTATGATCTCCTCCTCCTCTTCACCCATCATACCTTTGCCCTTTTATCATGCAACACAACACAATATCCATCTTTCCCCACCACATCTGTCAGTTGGGTAAGGGTACGTGAAATGTGATCATCCTCTTAGTTACTTTTACCTATGCATAGTTTTCTTGTCCATGATCCGGATTGGTAGATGCAAAGTTAAGTGATATCTTGTGAAGGGCTATAAACATGTACTTGTAAATGCAAATGAAAATATTTCATTTGGGAGATAAATACGTTTTCACAGCAAATATATTGGTACATGTTACTTCAGGTAATCAATGTTTCATCCATTTATGTCATGAAGTAGTTAAGGCATGGATGTGATAGGAGAATAAACTCGGAGTTGGCCTGATCCTTATGGAAGTAAGTACTAACAAGAATAACTTGCTGTAATATAGTGGGGTAACTAGGTTTATACGTGACAAAGGTGGAGATGTGGCCAAGGGATGCGGGAGAGAGAGGCAATGAGTCATCAAACTCAGGAGTACAATGCTGCGGCTTTAGACCTGGCCAAGGTTGCTTGCGACCACAAGATGTGCAGAGAGGCACTGAAAACCTTGAGATACTTTGAATTGATTTCCCAACATCGACAAAAAAATCATAAAAACCGGTAACAGGGATAATCCACACAAAAGGATCAAAATCTTTGTAAATAAATTAAGGGTCCCAGAGGAACAGTTGTTATATTGGCAAATTGGTCTATCACAAATGTGAGTCTGCAGAACTCACAAGAACTTTTATTAGGTCCTCAGTTCTTTCACCTGAACACAATATGGAAACCATATCAAAACATATAGGTAGTTTAAGATTCTGATTCATATTGGATTAAATTAAGGCAAGGAAAGAGTTCACCTCCTGCTGTAGTATTTTTGCTAGACTGCAGTATGCTTGGCTTGGCACAACTGGCTCATAGCTCTTTGGCATAATGTTTATTTGGTCAGTTCAAAGGTTTACATTAGTTGGTTGTTGTCTTGGCTCACAAGTTACATGACATGGGTCATATTTTACATGAATCAGTGAGATGTACTATCGGGATGGATCTAATTGATGATCATCTTAGTGCTGAACATGTGGACGTTCTGACATGAAAAATGTAATAATTTATTTGTATAGAGTAAACAAGTTCTTGGATTATGCATTCAATATAGGATAGGAGATGCAGAACATGAAAAGTGAGTATGGTTCTAACAAGATGAGTAATCTGAACATCCATGTAAATATGAAGATGCAACAAATGGCATGATACTAAGGGAAAGTAATCTGTGTTGGATAGGGCGGACATGAAGACAACAAAGATGAAATGTGAGGCTCTGCTATCTCGATTGCAAGACAAGAGTATCAATATCATTTCATTATTATTTTGTTCATTATACTTATTCTACATATTTTGCAACTTTGCACGAGGATGCTGGTTCCTTCATCCGGAAGGGGAGAGACTCTGCCATGACATCCATTCTGGACAATCATGTGGATTATTGGTCCGAATTTTTATCTTCTCAATATGAGACCACAAATAAGTGCCTTATTTTTCTGTACCCTCACAAAATAGTATATTATTGCATTGGGGGCATCAATGTACCCATTTTATAGGAGAAGTTTTTTTTCCTAGATTGCACAAAAGGGTTGTGTATATTTATATTGATAGAGCAAGAGATATAGGACAAGTTTGAAATGCTTATATGGAAATATTTAAAAAAGGATGCCTACAAAAATGATGTGATGAAAACTGGTGTGTGGTGACTTGATCCGACATTTCGTGAAGTCAGCAACGAATATGCAATAGGCCATTAAGAGTTGTCCAAGTTCACTGGAAGTGGTTTGTTACAGAGCATTTCTGTAGTATATGCAATAAGCTATGTAGAGTTGTCCAAGTTCACTGGGACTAGTATGTAGTTCATTGTATGCTTGCATATTGTTGCAATATACAAAATTTTAAGTGGTTTTCATGTTATTCTATTTCTATCATGGATGTTTTATTTCATATGACTCACACAAAAAAGAGTGGCATATTTATTGATTCTGAATTTTCCAGAAATCATGTGACCTTATATAATCATATAAAATTCTTTTTTTATTCAGTACTATAACATAATATACATGTTCTCATACAAGCTGCAGAGGGTTTGTTGGTGCATACTACTACAAAAATGTAGCTTGTTTGATACTATTAAAGATTAAAACTAGCTATGATCATGAATACTAATGTAAGTTTAATTTTGATTAGGTATTCTCATATAGTCGTTAAAACTACATAAGGTGATTGTTAATAATTGATATGTGGTTATTAGTACAACAACATTGTTAGAGTTACAAATGGTTGTTAACGCTTCATGGTAGCTGGTGATAGAATTACATCAACCAATAACATGGTTCTTATTACCACACTTAAGTTGTTAATACTCTATAACTAACAGCAATTGACCTTCCTGTCGTTAAATATGCAGCACCACAATTGGCATGTGGTTGTTGATACAATTAGCAATGGAACATCTAATGACCATGGACAACCACATTTTTGGGGTCAATAATCACTTTTAATGATGACATATCTTGTAGTTAATACTCATTTCTTTTGTAGTGTGCTACTTTTTTTGCCATCATCAATCGATAATAAATCAACATCTTTCTACTTCCTTCTTCTTTAGCCTCGAGAGCGAATCCATTGAAAAAAGCCTCGACAGCAAATGTGGTGCTTATTTTTATTACTCAAATATATATAATGAATTTGGCCTTGATCCTACTCGTGCCAATCGTGCTTTTCCTTGTTTCCAAAGGGAAACACTGGGTCCCGACTGCCTTTTGCTACGTCCAAGATAAGTCAAAGCCCCGCCCACCCTCCTTATCTTTTGTAAACCTATATATAGCAAAATGGCATGTTCACTTGGGTGGGTACATGCACCCACATAAAGACCCAGCCATTCTATTCTAACAGAGTTTTTTATTTTATTTTACAAGGCGCATACACAGACTACTATTTATATACCTCTATAAAGACATGTACACATATTCTACTATTGAACTTTCATTAGGGGCTCCCTGCTCCACTAACCACTGGCAGAGCTACATTGTTCTACCCTAGTGCATTTGCACCAAGCTAGACAAAGAATGAAATTAGCACTATGGAGCTTATTAAGACCGGGAATTGATGAGAACATTGGGGGTAAATGACTCTTTGGCACCACGGTGTAGCTTGTTTCGCCCCTGCAGCTCACACATTTGCATATCAAGTAAAAACCATTTTTGTTTTCTGTAGACAAATAGTCCTTTAATTTCTGACCTCTCTAAGCTTCATGTGCCGGTTGATTGTTTTGTTAAAGAAACATGACCAGATTATATGTGGTGATGGCATTAGCAGTGTTACACTATTGGTAGTTACCCACAGTACTCAATCAACACTACATGATGTCACCATATAGCGAAGTCGGACCAAGAGAATGAACAAGATGGCTCCACTAAATCTCCTTTTCGGCCGACGTTGGCACTCGGCAGCAGACAGCCTATCAATTTCTTGCTCTGGTTTGACATGACCCACGATTGGAGCTCCCAGCATGTCATCATCTGCCCTTTTCACCTGTGGTGTACAAACAGGGGGCACGCACCGAGGTTCGGCCTGCTGACACCAGTAAGAAGAATGCTATGCTTATATGAATGGATGCTGATGCCATAGCCTCAAATAAATTAGTAGTCAAATTAATAGATGGGAGAACAATGGTACAGTGGTGCCAACTGTGATATATATTCACTAATTATTGTGCACCGCATAGACATGGCACTGTAGGTGCCTACATGTAGTACTAGTCCATGATCCACCGCATATTTTTGTTAATGGCAAAAGATGAGTGACTCTTTGTTGCTTGTTGGAGGTTGAACAATAAAAATATGCATTAGATTACCAAATATAAATGAGCTAGAAATTTTGTATCCGATTTCATGCATTAGTGCAAGCTGGTTCTAAGATTTCTTAACATTTATTTTTTGTAATAACTTAGGTGTTAATGAAAGAATATCAAATTCTGGATTCATAAACATGCACTTGTAGTAGTACACTTCTTGTGTCTTATATCATATATAAGTAGATTGTGCAGTGCAGATCTCAAAGAACATAGAATCCATAGTCGATCCTTATCTGGCTTGAGTCCTAGTAGTACCAACACAATAACGGCAAAAATGACTACTAAAGTAATTAATCATCTCATCGCATTTGCATCAGTTTTTTCGTTGTTTGCAATGCATCAAGCACTGGGTGAGAAGGATTGTTATGACGAAAAAGAATTATTTATGCACAAATGTGATTTGAGCATTAGATGTGGTGGTGGCTACATAGATCCAACACTCCTGTTGTGAAACTGTACGAAACGTTGACATGACATGTGTTTGTCAAGAAATCACACAAAAGGAGGAGGCCAAAATAGATGTGTATTATTATTTTTTGGATTTCACAAGATTGCAACAATCCAATACCAGCTGGAAACAAATGCGGAAGTAAGTGCTTTTGCTATTTGATTTTTAGAATCTTTTTTATGTTTTGGCAATTTCAAAAAACAAGACTCGCAGAAAATATTGTTCGCCGGCATGTAGTTAGTATATAGCCATATAGGTCATGTATATGCGGAACTAATCTTCTCTTTTTTTTCAGGTTGGACGACTATTCCTGCATCATGGGTACCGCCACCACCAGTAGCAGTAAATGCACATCCATGACAGTTCAGGAAGGGAATTGACCAGTAGCAGTATATAGCTTGATTTCATGACATATCTTTTGCCATAAAAACATAATAATAAATTCCTTTGTTGCGTAAATTTGTGTGCCTCTTGTTTTATGGTACTTATATATTACTATTTCCTCTATGAGCACAGTTAAATATCTATATTTGCTATAACTTGCTGGTTAGATGTGGGATTAGATGAGTTTTTGGGGTCCTTCTAGTTCATCCAACATGACACCCACAACCATGTGGTACCCTAAAACTGACTACAGCATATAAAATGCCATATATTAAACTTCATCATAAATATTGAACTGTTTAGAATAATCACATTATTTAGCATTTTGTTAAGATTACCTTCTCACACAAGTCGAGAAAATCCCCGAACCCCTCCCTAATCATACGCAGGAACTCAGCGTGCCGTGTGAGATGTGGTGCGATTCTCTGCCAACCAGCACCTCTACCACCGAGCTGTTGGCTCGTCCGTGAGTGGTTTTGTAAGATATCATGCACTTGTGTATGCTTATAAGGATTCTATAAAGTTCGATAAATAAAACTATAAATAAAGGAATGTTTTTTCTTAATCAAACATGAAGCTCAGATTGTAAAACTGGTTGGTTTTTACTCACTTTTGGAGTGTGTGTCCAACTTTTGTTGCTCCACGTACACTCAGTGTGTCCATTATTGCATTGTGGGTCTCACTTAATCCATGTGTAATGTTTCAAGCAATATATATATATCAGTGTGTCCAACGGGTTTTGGTGTGTGCCTGGTGCCTTGTGCGTCTTTGCCTTGTGCTCGACGTCGAGCACACGACAAAGAGGCCATCACCGTGATTGGTGGGTGATAGGCCATCTGTGGGGTCTTTTTTTTGCCGATGGTCCACCACGGCACACGATGAACCCTTTGCCCCTTTGCCGTGTGCCCGACTTATTGTGCACGGCAAAGCTGCCTTTGCCGACAGCCAAATTGTCTTCCTAGCTTTGCCGTGGTTGGCCGATGGCAAAGCCTTTGCCGTGTGCCACGGCAAATGATGGACCTAGTGCAAGTACATGACATACAAAGACAAAATTCACTTTAATCTTTGTTCTACATATAATTGACGATGGAGAGTGAACCTTCAAGAATCTCATCTGTTACTTACGGTTACCGCACAATAATATAGGTTTTTGTATAATTAATGTATGTTTCTTATTTAGTATTTAGTGTGAAATGGCTAAAATAATATAAAGGAGTTCTATAAGTCCTAAATAAGAAATAAAGAAGATATTTACAGGGGTAGTTTGGGAATGTAGATTTCAGAGAGCTAACACAAACCCTAGTGCCCTACTCCACTAGGCTAGTCCGTTTCTAACATTCCCGATTCCCTCGCCCACAGCCGCCACTCATTTTGACCTGCTGTCTATAGGGCCCTGCGCCACCATGAATTTCCCCGCTCCTGGTGGGAGACCTGGTCCAGAGCGGTTACTCATCTCCTCGTGGGGACTAAGGAAGACGCCCCCACGCCCAGCAAGAGCCATGGTGACTGAATTTCAATTCTTTCTTTTCTAAGATGAAATGAATTTCGATTTGTTAACGGACAGATGTGCGTCCTTGTATGTAGAGATATATTTCCGATCAGCCGCCGTATTGCGAGCCTTCTTCTGTTAGACATCCACATCTCTCTACGGATGCTTTATCTGCGCGGATCCCATTTCTGCCCAAATAATATCGATTCTGTAACCGCTAGATGTGCTCTTGTAGGCTCCGGGGAAGACCAACCCACGCAAGCGGACCGACCAGATGCCGTGAGCACAACCGGGACGCCCTCTTCGACCTCCTGCTGCTCCTCCCAGCCAAGGACCTTTGCCCGTCTCCGCACCGTCTGCCAGCCATGGTGCTCCCTGACCACCGATTGTCTCTTCATCTCCTCTAACATGTCGAGCCATCCAGGACCACTCTTCTATGCCAAGTTTCAGGACGACCTGATGCGTATCCATGTTGTGGATCTGTTCTCTACTGGCTACCGTTGTGTCTATACTCGCGAGCCAAGCCCCCTTGGCCAAGCTGCATGTACTATTTGTTCTACTTTTCCTGTAAATGAAATACATGACCATGCACGTTCTAAAAAAATCTTGAGGTGTGCATCTACATAATTCTAATTCAGAATATTGTTGGGATTTTATAATACTGACGTGTTCAAAATTTTAATTCAGTGTTTGAGAAATAGAGCTCACATCTAAGTTGATGCCAAGTAGGAATGGATGTTTAATATGACAGCCAATCCATTTTCCTTATAAACAGTTTGAAGCGTGATTCATGAAGAAGAACTATTTCGTTTCACATAGTTAATTACATAATTCTCTAGGCATCAAGGTACTGCATTCCTTATTGATTAATTGTTTTTATGGTATGGGTTTCAGATGGTTCTGGTACACCCTGCTCTATTTAATCTTATTTGTTGTACTTTTGTGAAACTGAACTTACTTGTTTAAACTCCTACCCTAGTTTTTTTTTTCTGGTGCACTGAACTTCTACAGAAAGCAAGATAATTGTCGATGGTAATGTTGAACCAATCTTCAGTTTGGAATTTTATCAGGCTTCATTCTACAATGGGTCCTGGTGTCTATTTCTGATGAAAGGTATGCAAATGCAACTGCTTCTGACTTCCAACATAAAACACATATAATTCTTTTCTTCTAACAGCTGGCATGGAGTTTGCTTCTTAAGGAACTCAAGGTAGCTCAGGTGCAGTGTTTCCTTGCACCCTCATATGCTACAGTCTATTCCATGTATGCTTCTCTCCATATAAAATACTGCAAGAAAAATTGTTTCCCACATTTCAACAGTTTCCTATTTCTTATGGTTTGAACATTCCTTACCTGTGTGCAGGTTGAAAAATGATACAAATCAAACATCAAGCGAACGGATTAGTGTAAGCATTGCATTGTCCAAATTGCAATATTTTTCAACATATAGTGTGACTGACGCTGCTGTTGCTTGTGTAGACCGGAAAAAGATAGTTTTCAGAATGGTGTTCACTTCAATATTGCAATGTTCCTGCACTTGTAGCATCAATATAAAGAGGCAGATCTTTCGGCCCTCATCATGGGCCATCAAGTTTTGGTCAGGTGATATAGCATGCAGATGTACATATAGTGTACGTAATTTTCAACATGGGAAATTGTTTTCTTGTGTTCTCTTCGTCAAGGCATCCTGAAGATAACTGCAAGGATGGGAACAATGATTTTTTTTTGTACTATGCAAATTGCTCTAAAATTCTCTGTGAGGATGACAACAATGATTCTTTGCTTATCAAATGAAGTAGAGGGCAGAGTATCAAGTATGCAGTTTTTTTTCAAATTCTTTTATGTCATATCATTTATTTTCAGTAAATGCATGTGTGAGAATTAGCCGGGTAAAGTATGATCCGTTGTATTTCACTGTGATTGTATGTGGCTGATTGTTTAGGTATGGTTTCATCTTTCCAACATGTTTGATTCTAATCACTCATATTTTTCATGTGGACGAATAATTTCTTGTATGACTCCATAGTTCATACCTTTTGTTATCTAGTGCACAAAATTTCCCTTTAAATTCGTTTGCCTCACAATCTTTGACTAACATTCAGTTAAATATTGCAACTGCACTAAAATTAGTAACTGAATTTCTGTGACTATGATGTCATAAAAACCTGTGCAATGGGATCAAAAGCGATATCATTTAATTTGTTCCTCCTATTCAGATTTTCTTTGGCTTGGAAGCAAAAGTTTCTCCTTGAGTTAATTTATCGTGTCAAAATGGACAGGAGCATGGTTAGTAGATAACTGTCCCCATGGAGACACAACATTGAGTTGTGCATTTGTCTGCTTGGCATTTGTTATCTAAACTTGAGTTGTTGAATGCTATTGATCCTAGTAACAGAGAGGTAAGCTCATTCAATGGTATATTATGTCATATTTTTCCAATCAACTTTTATACTACTTGTTGCCCTGCTGATTAGAACTGGTAAACTATCAGTGCTCACATTGTATTGGAGATATACGTATAAAAACTGCCTGTTGACATACTATCTTAGGTTAACTTTGATTCAATCCCTATACGCTCTTCTCTTAATGATGATTTCCAATTGTTCTCTCATGTTTAAGATAATGATCTTTGTTTGTTGGTTACTGTTCATGGGGGAATATGACACTGAGCTATTTTTTTGGGACTTGCTAATTTCAGTCGATTGAAAGTTTGGGGAGCTTTCAATCACCATCCAAAACCATTAGATCGAAATTGGTCGGTCTACAGAAAACAATATTTTTCTGTAGTCTATACTTTATCAGATTTTTCCTCTTTTATCTACATGTCACGCAACCCTACAAAAAAATTCTAGTACAATCATGTTGATTGAAAGTGTTCAAACTTTCAGTTGATTGAAAAATAGGAAAGATGACTTTTTATAGATCTTGTATTAAAATGGTCTCTCTGGTGCAAGGAAGCTTTTTGAAAGATACTCAGATGACTTTAAAATTTCAATTCAAAAGTTTCAGAGTTTCCATCCTAGAAAATATGAGATATTAGGGTTAGGAATTAGACCAAGTTTGTCTGAGCAGCCATGCAGGTTACCCTATTTGAAGGCAGCTTGGTACCATGATTCGGAAAGCCAAGATATGAAATTTGCATAGCATGTCAATTTAGCGTCCATAGATGATTGATTTGTAATCCTAGGAAAATTTTCAAAAGTAGAGCACGATGTATTATCTGAGATTTTTTCTTCTGCTTTACAAAATATTCTCATTGGAAAAGTTTCTTGACATAATTCCATGTGTGGTCAGGTAATAGAAAATATTTATGTTAGGTTTTGTTTTCTATGACTGATGTTAGTTGCTTTATGAGAACCTGCATTGTGAGACTAGGAGTTAAGTATGTAGAAGTAACTTTTATCTCCTGTATTTTCTGAAGTTGCTAGATAACAAGAGTTAAAAGCATGGCATTTTTGCTCAACCACCTCCAGTTTTTAATTTTGATTTACTCCCACATGCATTTGAATTATAAATTTCTTAATTCATTTAGGTTAGCATTTGAATTAAAATGGCTTTTTGTGTATTGTGACTTGTCAGTTTGTCATATAGATGCAAATCCACCGTGCCATGAGCTATAAAGTATTTCCTCAATTTTTTTCTTTTTCTGAGAACATTTATGACATTCTAGCCTACTACTATTGAACAAAATGCATCATTCAAGGCTTCCTGCTTTCTCCATTTGATTACTGCCATTGACAGTTGATTTTGCCTAGTAAAAATTATTTGACTATTATTGTATTGATGCTACTTGGTTATAACTCCTATATATGCATGTCATAGGCAAACAGTTATTTCTGTTTGTGTAATATGTCCATGTCAGTTATATAGTCTCACGTTCATGTCTGCGCCATGTTGAAAGCTTCATGGATCTCACTTGTCATTTCTGCTCTGAATCATTAGGATGTGTGGAGAGCCATAACGTTGTACTTTGACATACTCACCAGGCCTATCACTCAAAAAATTTTGGGAACGGATCGAGAAACTCTTACATGGTGGTGAAAAGTATATATCTCTGGACTTAACAGTTGTATGCTGGGCAGCGGGAAAATTGGGAAGATGGCTTGTTTGGATAAAAAGTTCCTTCCAAACCCTTGTAAGATTATTTGTATGGCTTGCTCTTACCTGAATTACACGGTAGGTTTGTGAAGAAAATTTGATGTTGTGGGTTGTGCTTCAAGTGATGGGAAGGTAAGGAAGCTGCATCATGCTACCACCGTCCACCTACAAGATCGCTAGACGGCTAGAGAAGGTGAGAAAAAAGATAGAGGCCTGGCTGTTTGTAGTCAAGCCCCTGCAACATTGCTTGACTCACAAAGAGGATTCATGGTCTACAATTTCATGTTGTGGCCTGCGAGCCAAATGGTTTGATTCTATGTTGGGTTATTTTCTTTACATGGTTATTTCTAGATTACGTTCTGGATTATTTATTTTCTTTCTTTTTTGTAGAACTATTGTTTCTTTTGGTTGAACCTCGAATTCTTGTATGAACAGTGATCTTCATCTCTTTGGAAATGGAAGTGAGGTATTGTTTCAAGAAAAACAAATCAGCTTTAGGCTCTTTGAAGTTTTATTCTTTGTTGTTGATTTTATGAAAGCATATTTCGGTTATTTGTGCTTCTTGAATGTAGTTTTCAATAAAGACCTATGTATTTAATATTTATTGCTATAGTTGTACTATAACTATTTTTACGCATATATTTATAATAATTTTAGGCCTGTAGCAAAGCACGGGTATTCTGCTAGTTTCTCTAAACTCTGGTGTAGACACATCATCTCATGAATGAACACCATTGGATCTCTCACCTTAGTCAAATATGTCCGTCCATCATTCACCTGTGTTTTATCACCATGCATGGTTCAAGTATTCCTATTTCTGCCGGCTGTAATAAAGGTGTGTTGTTTTGAGGATTATTGGCATTCTTCTGGTGTGTAATTGGATTTAGCAGTAGACTTGGTTTTTACCAATCCTTGCCAGAGCCATTTCTGTATGGTCTATACATGTATAATAATTGGGCGATTTGTCTACAGGAGTACAGGACACTCAATAACGATGGTTTGGTTGCAGGGCACTAAATTAAAAACTTTGTTTTGTGGAACTGAAAATGAACTACAAGCAGTGTCTTATAGATAAAAGTTTATAGTGTACTGTTTTGCAAATAAAATCAACATTATTCAGAGTTCCACAAAGAAATTATCCATAATTTATTGACAAATGCACACCATCTTCTACCAGATGCTACTGGTGTAAATTTGTTAAGATTGCAATAGAGAAAGGAATTACTACTTCCTCATTTAGGAGAAATTACTGATGAGGAATTTTAACTCATCACCATCGTGCATAATAGATTTTCTATTTTACAAAACTATTTTTATGAAATCATTAGCATAAAAATAACTTAGCTTGCATATGCTTTGAGCAAATGCTAAGTCTCTGGAAGAAACATTGTATAGAATCCTCAAAACACCATATTATTCTTACGATATTGTCAATTTTAGGACTACTGTTTTTTAAAAACATAGCTTTCACTGACAGCAGAAATTATTTCCAACTCCTTGGCGGCAGGGATGCAGGAGGTAGAAAATGATGGAAGGAGTTGACGGCAATTTATCTACCGTGAGGCACGAAACATAATGCATGGAATTTCTAGTGACGATTGAGGGCACATGCCCTTGTGGGCGCCGATTCGACGTATCTACCTAGTTATATGTATATGTATGAACAGTTACCATTTACATTTTTATATGTAATAATGTGGGATTCAAGTTTCTGGCTAATTAGGTCGTTGACATACTACCTAAGTAGTTCATAGTCCACAAATGTATATTTAATCACTAAATTCTCATGTATCTTGCTCAAGTTTATCTCTAGCTGTTTAAATGCAAAGTTTTCTCGTGGTTGGCAGTTAGGAATAGATGTTGGACAGCAGATCATTCAGCTAAACGAAATCTTCCTCACCCTTTCAGATGCCCTCTCTGCGTCCAGGCATATGATACGCTGCAGCATCTGCCGGTGTCATGTATTTTCGCGCGAGAGTTTTGGTTCAAGGTACTGGCACCACTTGGTTTTCTATCTTTGGCACCTAGGAATAATGATCATACATCCTCATAATGGTGGCAGAAAGCAGCTAAGAAGGGTCCAAAGGCTAAAAGGAAAGGATTCAACACGATGGTAATTTTGATCGCCTGGCTGTTATGGAATGGATGTGTCTTTGATAGGACAAATCCATACATGAGAACCCTACTTCGCTTCTATGACATTGAGCGCCATTTATGGTGCTTGGCAGGAGTGAAGTCTATGGCATCACTAGGTCAAGGTTGACAGGATAGCAGTCCAACCAGGGTCAGGTCTCACCACCTAGTGGTTTATCCAAGTTACAACCTGTTTGTTTTGTAAAACCCTCTTGCAGCTCGGCCAGGAGCAAGGGGGTTATCTTGTAAGGGGCCGTTTTATTCTCTTAATGCAATGATACACAACTCACTTGCATATTCGAGAAAAAAAGGAAAAAAATAGAAAGTGGATAAACACATCTATATATCATTGCTCTCTCTCTCTCTAATTTTTTATTTTGAAACTTTTGAATCTAAGTTTCTCAGTGACTGAAATTTTAGATCAAACTTTTGATTCAAAGTGTTTTGATTAAACTTTGACTCGGTCTGAAAAGTTTGGGAAAATCTTTTGATTTTGAAACTTCCGAATCGAAATTTTTGATTGAAATTTCACTGAAAAGTTTGGAAATTTTTTTGATTCAAACTTTGTGACTCAAATATTAGATACAACTTTTGATTCAGAGTGTTTTGATGAAACTTTTCATTCAAACTCTCGATGAAACTTTGACTGGGTCCGAACTGTTTGGGGAAAACTTTGTGGGGTAAATACTGGGGACAAGTTTAGGAAAAACTTTCCATTTTTGGATAGTCTGTGGGATGCAAAACTATCTAAAAACAAGACGGTGGCATTGGCACCCCTTTGCTGTTGGAAGATCTCGCCCTCTTTGTTGATGAGGGGCCACCACCATCTGCAACATTTGTCTACATAATTTGTTTGACGGTAGCAAGGTTTTGAGGGTTAGGGCATTCTGTTGTTGATAGCAAACATTGCCTTAGATGTTGATCTCAACCCGGTTGATTCAATTTGCTTTTGTTTTTTTTAGTGAACTATTGTAGGTCAAGGCCGACCTGAACTTTATTGATGTATAGGAGTGGTTACATAAGAGGTATGAGGTTGTCGGGAACTAGCAATGGTGGTTGTCTGACATAGCAGGTTACCCAAAAGCTCCAAGCTCCGACTTACAGAGGGAGTCTCTGGTCCTCTGAACCCAGAAGAAAACATCAACCGCTACCTCGTGGACTACAATAGTAGGGAGGAGGAATTGACTCTGAAAGACCAGACTATTCCTACTCTTTTAGATGTTCCAAAGGACCACACTAAGTGTTGTTGTGCGGGAGCGGGTGGGCAGGGAGTGGCAGAGGATGGGGTTTCCCAAAGTTCTGTCATTGTAGCGAAGCCCGCGGCATCCGGCGCCCCGACGAGGTTGTAGACATGGCGTGCATGGGGACAGTGGAGGACGCAGGTGGTCTTGACTTTCATCGTCAGCACAGCTGAAGCTGGCGCTAGTATCTACCATATGCTCCTTTGAAAAATTATTTCCATTTTATTCATGGTTCTGTCGTAGCCTGTTGTTATGGTCCTTATGAAAGCCGAACTAATTATTTATTCATGCACTTGTAGGTGTATTCTTACCTTATTACTAACCATACACTTGCACCATTCTTTATAGAATCTCAAATCCCGCCTCCAATAGCTCTACATGTAAAATCCATGTAGTCATCATCCTCACTTCTCGTGTGTGAGGATGATCAATTTTGTTAGTCCTCTCAGTGTCTATCGCGAGGTGAAGCTAGCATAACGGAGAGTCTTGGTGTGTCACGTACGTCATTTGTATGTAAATTCGTAAGTAATATTTAATGAAATACGGCATACAGAGGTACACTTAATTTTGACATTGTTTCATGTACAGCACAGAAAGTGAGCCTACCTTTGTCAACAATCTCATCAGATACTTATGGAGCACACGTCAAACACTAGAAATCCCGATACCTTAACACAAACGGTAAAAACGTAGGGTTGTGTGTAATAAATTTTCTTTACACTTTTTTGTGTGTGTTAGCTCTAATACTTTTGGAAAAGGGGATGGCTAAAATGGCATGGACCAGAAAAGGAAAATATCCAGAGGGTAGTTTAGGAAAGTAGATCTCACAAAACTGACACAATCCCTAGTGTCCAGTGCCCTATATACCCGATCCCACTAGTCATCACTTTCTGACATTCTCAGTCCCCTCACCCACAGCCGCAAGGGCAGTCACTTGGGACCTACTGGGGCCCTGCGCCTCCATGGCTGATCTCCCGGTCGCTGCTCCCGATCCGAGACCTCCTGCTCGAGGGCTGCAAGCCGTCTCCTCTCGGAGACTGAGCAACACGCCCAGACGCCGCGCAACGGAGATGGTAAGCCCTCCTTCGACCTCGCCTGATTCTCAATCGTACAAGCGCATCTGGAATTTGTTCGATTCCTGTGCTGATGATGTCGTTTTTGGTGGGCTCCTGACCAGCCGTCCGGCCATCGGAGACTTGTTCGAGGGCTGCAGGTGGCGTACCCATGGCGACTGAGGAGAACGCCCCAACGCCCCTACCTTGCACTGGCACCTGGCCAGGTAAGCCCTTTTCAGCACAGATCTTGAGCCGATTCGATTAGCAGGGCCCCATCCCATCTCCTGGGCCCCGCGGATTTCGTTTTGTTTACCATTAGATGTTCTTCGATGTAGGTTCCGACCAAGCGACGCAGCAAGCGGGGCAAAAGAACTCCTGCTGATGATGCTCCCAGCCAGACACCTCCTGCTAATAATGCTCCCTGCCCTGAGCTCAACCGGGACGCCCTCTTCGACCTCCTGCTGATCCTCCCTGCCAAAGACCTGTGCCGCCTCCGCGCCGTCTGCGGGCCGTGGCGCTCCCTCACCACCGATCCCCTCTTCATCGCCAAGCACATGTCGGCCCACCCAGGGCTGCTCTTCCTGGCCAAGTTCAGGAACGACCGGACCCACATCCATGTCGTGGATCTGTCCGGCACGGTCATCAAGACCATGGAAGACCCCAACGTTAACCACATGGTACAATTCACTCGTCTCAGCCTCGCTTGCCTTGCCACAGACTGGAACAGATGCGGTGTCCTCAACCCGGCCACCGGAGCGGTTCACGTCCTGCCGCAGGACCCCGCGCCGGAGCACCTGAACCGTGTCAACCTGAGCAATCCTTTCAGCTTCTTTGCGCTAGGCCGTGTTTCATCCACCGGAGAGCATAAGGTGCTCAGGTATTTGAACCGGCCTGGATTTCTGGACCTCGGTGAGCAGCTCTTTGGGGTATACACTATCAACGGTGGTGCCGCACATGCGCGGTGGAGGGCTAGGGCGAGCCCAGCTGAACGCTTTGTTGATCACAGAAAAAGTGCTGTGGTTGATGGTGTGGTTTATTTCCTGCCATTGAATGTTAGTGGTACTACAGTTCCAGACTGCGTCATGTCGTTCGACCTTGGGACTGAGGAATGGAGAATGAACTTCCCAGGGCCTATAAGTGGTGACGCTGAAGCTATTAAGAGGTATCGTGCCAGGTGGGATACTCTTGCTCTAGCTGAACTGAACGGCTCCCTCGTTCTAGTGTACTACCACCAGTTCCCTTATTTAATGGACTTGTGGTTTCTAAGAGAGAATGGAACCTGGGACAAAAGGTACAGCATACATATGGTCCGAAACCCAACTTATGGATACCAAGTAAAGCCATTGCTGATGTTGCCTGATGGGAGGATCATCCTTTATCTAATACCATTGGGACAGCTGCACATATACAATCCAGAGACAAAGACCACCGAAGAGGTGCAGATGAGATCAGCTCTTGATTCAATAGGGATGTTCACTGGAAGCTTGCTAAGTTTACAGCAGGGTGATATGCTGTAGCATAAAATGTGCTCAGTCCCAACTTTGCATTATTCCATTTTTCCTTCCAGCTTTGATATTGGCAATGTGAATTCTGCTAGTGTTACTTGAGATTGGCACTGTCGTTGAGATGTCATGTCGTTTAATTATGCTATGGAACAAATGTTGAATTGTATCCCGTTTTAATTCAGAAATGTTGAGATTTGATAATGTTGAGGTGTATTGCATATTCCAATTAATTTCTTTAAAGCAGTCATCCGCATGTATGTTTTGATATGATAGCCTCTTCTTTTTTTTTAACTTTTGTCGTAACCTCTTTGTGAACATATCTGAAAAAACTAGAACTGTGATTTTTGAAGGAGTATCATTCAAAACTGATATATGCCATTTGGAAATTGTGAATTTCTTCTGACCGAGTCTTAATTTTAGGAACTGTTTCTGTCTCAGATCATACATTTGATCAGTTACTAACATGTCCTTTCAATCATCTACACTTTCGTTTCAGATTGATGTATTCTGACGTCCTATTCTGTTGTACATCCTGAGGCTGTTACATGCATACAGATCTTGACAGAAATATACTGTGTGGTATATTGTAATCGCTGAGCGCGGTTGGGTGTTTGGCATAGATTGCACAGTACAATGAATCATTGTGAGCATCGGTGTTGTGCCCACAAACACAGTCGCTCGACTCATTTTTCTTACGAAAAGAAATAAAAAAGACTGCAGGCCAAAAAAATTGTACTGTTCCGACACTCAGGACGTTTGTCTGCACGGAAGCTGCTTTTTTACTTAGCAGACAGGGAGAAACGAGCATACGACCATTTGACATGCCTGCAGACAGCTTTGGTCGACTGTCATTATGACAAGCATTGATCATACTGGAATCAAAGAACAGAATGTTTAAAATTCTATGTGTAATTTCCCGAGTAATTAATTCTCCAGAACTTTCGGATGGTGGAA
This sequence comes from Chloris gayana, assembly GCA_031894775.1. Taxonomy (NCBI): domain Eukaryota; kingdom Viridiplantae; phylum Streptophyta; class Magnoliopsida; order Poales; family Poaceae; genus Chloris; species Chloris gayana. The sequence goes on from JAUNZO010003688.1 coordinate 44,598, forward strand.
GTGATGAGGACATATGGAAGTTTATAATGGTTTACACGAAAGAGGATATCATTTACACAAAAGCCACAAAGCCACCTTCAAGTGATTTGTGAATTTGTAAAATAGTACTACTCGCAGGAGCTGAACTACCAACTTGTTGATGGATGGTGAAGTTTGACTACTGGACCTGGTAGCTAGAATAGCACCAAAAAGTTTATTCAAATGCAAGCAGTATATGGAAGTATTACTTGCTTCTTGACAATACATGTTCTACTTGGTTAATAGTTCATGGTGAGAAAGATAAGTGTCGAGGATGGCTCGGAGATTACTAGAAATATACTGTGTTGAGTTCTGTCTCCGTACTTCTATAGAGGGGTAAACTTCTCCCAGTCAATTGCAAAAGGCTGAGAAATGTATATTCATGGAGATTTTCAATTTACTATCAGCCGGTTGCCATTACAAAATTCAATCAACTTTTGATACAAGTAGTTTGCACTTTTGTTTATAGTGTGTTGGGGTAATTATTTTCTGGAGTATATATAACAGACCCGCCTCACGAAGAAGCGATTCTATCACCAAGATCATCTTGGGTGGCATCACGAGCTATGATGTCCGATTATACAACATACAAACATAAGCATAATACAATGTAGATAAAGATACAAGTCTTTTACATCCACCATGATTCAAATATTACATCAGAGTCTCATCAGTGTGGAAGCAAATAAGTTTGAAAACATCACAACGGAAGCAAATAAAGATACAATCACTCTCATAGCAATACACAACGGGCCATCCGACAGAGACATGCGTTTTACCCTAAACACCTTGCCAACACATCATCGATCTACTCATCTGAACTACACCACTCCCGGGTGTAGTGGCTTCCATCCGTGGACTGGTCCTGCTAGTCGCCGTCTCCACCTACATCCTCTGCTCATCCTCGTTCTCTGAAAACCACATGGAGCAAAGCTCCGAGCAACTAAAGCTCGGAAAGACTAACCCGTCAAAGTGGCCACCTACAGCCGAATTCTAGACATGCAAAGGCCAGGATAGAGTAATTAAGCACTAAGCCAGCCTATCAATGGATCCTTACTTTCATCTTTTAGTAGTTCATTAAGTTGTAACAAAGATTAATTTTAATTTGCACTAAGCTAAAGCGTCACATGTTTCCAAACAATGTACTAAGCAATACAACAAATTAATCATCATCAACAATTATGTTCCTCTTCTTACCATGTTCCAGTCGATGGGACAAGTGGTACTCGTTATTATGAGAGACAGCGATTCGAACCGATTTACATCCTGCAGGAGAAACCTGTCTGTACGTCACATACGTGCTTCCCGAAGCCGCATGAAACAACCTTTCGCTCGGGCACTATAAGGTCGTCCGGGTCATATCACCCCGAGAAGGGTCTCCCAACGCGATGTCATCCCGGACGTCATCCGTGGGTGGAGTATACCGTCCTCTCCTCCCAAAATCTGCCTAGTAACCAAGGGGTAGGGAAATCTTCCAACCTTACGAGTAATCCGTCGCTACATCAGTTTACTGGGCCCATAAACTCCAGCATGCAAAACAGTACGCTCAAACTTATCCACATGAGCCGGACACGATGCGGTCCTTGTGTGCATAGATGGGGCTACCACCTTTCAAGACTCTTTCAGTCCTTCACTTTCCACCTAAGTTGCCCGTCCGGCCTCCAAATTCCATTCTCATCTCAAATACTCGGCATCGTGTCCAAAAGTGATTGTCTTATACTACGAGTGGTCTCCGTACCACTCGACGGATCATCGCTCTAATTAGCAAGTATCTAATGTAGGTTTACTGATCATGGATAAACAGGGTCTTACTACGTGATGAAAATAAAAGACTTAAACATAAAGGTTGTGCACTGGGGCTTGCCTTGCTCTTGACGATGAACAGTTGGGTCACCAACAGCGAGTGTCTTCTGGTTCCTCCTCGCTAGTCATCTGCGTTCACCATTGCAGCTACATGCAATAGTGATATTTAATTTTGGTGAAAACATGATATATGATATAGAAATAGTATAGAATATGTGCGAATTTCATTAAAATAACCTAGCTATTGTGTATAAAGAACTTAGTGCTCAGCGACGATTGATTATTTTATTTGCAATTAACAAACTAATTTAATTCATCAACTCCCATGAAGCATTTAAATTATCATCGTACGTGCATGAAAATAAATCCTTCAACCTTGCAAAAGCTAGGTAAAATAGGAACCTAATTGCCTCTGGTCATTATGCACATATAAAGGATGATAATTAAGTGGAGCTCCAAGATTAAAGGCAATCCAATAATTAATTAAGTAATAAACTTGAATCTCCAAAAAGGAAATTAACTTAATTAATTTGCCTCCGATCATACCAAACTAAGTACACAATTAAAAAGTACATATTGCAAGGATTTCAACAAATTTTGGTTTGTAATTTTTTCGAGTTCCAAATCAAAAGATATGATTTATTGAAGTTTAAACTAAAGTTTAGACTATTTACAAAAATGCCATCGCTTTATCTATATTAAATGCCGCGCTAAGGCATGCCACATGCTTGGCCACAGGTTGGGATCTGATGTGGCTGTGGCCACTTCGGATCCTAGGTCGTGTCGCCCGGCTCTGTGGCCTCGACGGCCAGCCGGCCGGAGCGCGATGGCGCGCGGTAGCGCACCTCGCCGGAGTTGGACGGTTGGGCCTGAGTCGGGCACCAGCATGTAGCGCACGTCATGGTGGACCAAGCGGAGTGGTTGAGCGGCCGAAGTAGTCACCGGAGAGGCGTGGCGGCGAGCGGCAGCGGTGGAAGAGGTCGACAAGGCGGCTCGTGCGGACGGAGGAAGGACTCGGGCTATTTCTTGGTCCAAGAGCTTCACCGTGGCACCGGCTTCAACGGCGCATCCCCCATTGTGGATGAGCAGTCCGGGAAGTAGGTGCGCGACAGCAAGGTAGAGGCGGCGGACGGCAGCGACCGGGAAAAAGTGAAAATCTGGCGGGGTCCTTGTGCCAAAAGCAAGGGGAAAATGGTCGGAGAGCTGTGCCGGCTCCTCGCACACACGCCAAAGCGGAGAAGAGGGGTGGAGCTCACTAGAGACGAGGGAAATCGACGGCGAGACGTAATCGTGCGTCGGCGGGGGGGGGGGAATGTTCGATTCTCCGTGGTTAGTCCATGTCCGCTCAAGCTTCTTGGCCTAGGGTTTGCGGCGGTGAGCTGCGCACCTACATCTGGAAGGGTTCGGGTAGGGGCGGTGCGAGGCGGCAGCAAGGCGAGCTAGCAGCGAGTGGTGGCAATGGCATGGGCTCGAGTGGTGGGTGAGGAGAAAATGGAGGAGGTGTGAGGGAGGGGTTCCGACCGGGTTTGAATGGGGCGAGGCCCTCCCGACTAGGTGGGGACACAGCCAGGGGGCACCGGCCACGCGACGCCGGTGTACGACCCGACCGCACGCACGGGCGCACTGGGAGGGCCCTCCTATGACCGGCAAGCGGGCCCCACGAGGGATATTCTAAGGCATCTTATCATTTCTCAGCATTTTCCATTTGTGCCTTTCTTCAAAGATGAAAAATAAAGTTAAAGCACTTCCCGAGCTCGAAAATTATTTCTGGAAATTTCTTTGTGTAGATGAACTTGAGAAAGTGACATGCTCGTCGAGTTTGGATCAAATCTCCGTCTACATAAATTCTGATAATTCAGGGAAAAGGGTAAAAGTTAAGTTTCCCTAAATTAATTGGGATATCAAATCATGGCAACATTTAGTGGGGTTGGATCTAGTATTTTCTTTTGCCAAGTACTACAACATATATTTTTTGGTGGACTCCACTTCTGTTGTAGAATTTCGAGTTGTAGTTCAATCCAAATTGAATTTGAATTAATTGGCCACTCAAAACAAATTGCATGTCAATGATATTTCTAATGGTTGTGCTACTTGACCAGAAGTACATTTTAAAAATGCTAATTCACAAAAATTATGACACGGGGTGTCACAAGGTATACATGGAAATGAGATTGAAAATATAAGTCTTGAGTCTAGGATATAGTTTGTCTTGAAACGCGCAAGATACACCTACCAGCTTTTCTATCAATTATGGATAAATATAGATATTGAATCTCCGACTATACTATTAAACATGTTAGACTAGTTGTAGATATGTTGTCAAATCATAAATTGAAGTATAGAAACGTCAAATTCGACAAATTCATGAAATTCACTAGTTGTAGATATGTTGTCAAATCATAAATTGAAGTATAGAAATATCAAATTCTATACTTCAATTTATGATTTTGTCAGAATTTCTACAACTAGTATGACATGTTTAATAGTATAATTAGAGATTCAATATTTATATTTAACCATAATTAATAAAAAAAGCTAGGGTGGGCATATGCTACTATGCCCACAAAAGTTATTCTCATAAACAATAGATGACTCACCGGGTGGTACCTTTTTGGACTACCGAAGGGTGATCCCGGGAGTAAGAACACTCCACCCACTACTAGAATCAGAGCCTCGTAGTATCGGGAAAAAACGCTCAGTAATGTCGGGCATCTCGGCGGATACTACTCGGACGTTATTAAAAATCGAAGACCAACAGTAGTGGTAGAAACACCCGCTATTGCTATGATGAATAAATAAATAAATAAATAGGACAGGCTAGGCTCGGCCCAGCCCGCCTAGCGCCCGCACGGCGTCGACCTCGACCCGTCGGTGCTTCTCGGGACCGCCTCCTCGCCGGCCGTCGCTTCCCGGGACTGCCTCGTTGCCTAGCCTACCCGACTATGAGGGAGAGCGACCGGAGAGGGGCGGTGCACCGGATCCGCCCCACGGTCGCGTCCCTAGCCGGATCCGGCCGGGGAGGAGCAGTGCTGCGGGGCTCGGTGGAGGTGGCTGCGTGATGGAGACCTTGGCGCCGAGGAGGTGCGAGGCCCGAGAGAGGCGCTAGGGAGCCGTGGGACGCGGTGCCGAGAGAGGCCGCGGTGCCTCCTCATCGAGATCTGGTTGCCTGCTCGCCATACTTGCCGGATCCATCCACCGGTTCGTCGGATCCGGTGGTGGGGAAGGTGGGAGGCGGCCGGTAGGTGAGCTGGGGAGGGGCGCCGGGAAGGGGAGGGTGCGGCCGGTGGCGTGGCCGGAGCCGAGAAGGGGCACCAGGAAGGGGAGTTGTGACGCGCGCGACTCTCGGCGGTGGGAGACAAAGAGAAGAAGGGACGGCGCAAGATGTGTTTGGTGTGGGCTGCGTAGGGTTGCTAGGGTTTGTTGGTATATATATCTTGTGAAGTGGGCTGGATACGAGATGGGCCATCGGGATAGTAGTATCGGGCTCCTGATGACGTTATTGGGCCCGGTATTGTTGTAATTTCAGCCTTTGATGACGTCATGTTTGCCCGATACTACAGTCTATTTTTAATAGCGGGCCTGGCTGATTTCATCAACGTCTGATATTGCAGTGAACCCTGCAATAGTGTTTCTCTCGATGACATCAGCAATGTGACACTGCAATAGCGTTCGTTTAGGTGCCCGCTATTACTGGAAACTGACCCCAGATATTGCAGGCTCGAATTGTGGTAGCGACCTAGTGTCAAGAATAATCAAGAAAAGCACTGGTGGAACTACACTACCAGAAGTATAGAGTCACACATGGGACTTGATATTTCTTAATAGGTTCTGATTTGTACCTGTAGTTCTGTATTGGAAGATGTGACGAAATGATCCAAGATGTGATGGATAGTAGGTATTTATAGCCTCACACATACCTACCTTCGCTAGCCAAGTTACATTCTTATCCTTATTTTGCATCTACTAACAAGGGTACATTGGTAAACTAATATTGTGCCAGTATAGGCCCCAAGAATCAACCTCTAGGACCCAGTCCTGGGACTGTGCATGTATTAGCCATACTAGTCCCCAGATACTAGTACGTCTTGGGTCTTGATGTCTTTTGTTCAGACCAGTTGACACTACATGGGTTTCCCGTCAGGCAAATGGGGTACGTGAAGACCTTGGGGAAATACGGAGTGGGCCCCAAGGCCCCAACAAAAAATACCTGCATAGGCATAAGAAATGGAGCTTGGGCCAAACAAGCATGAAAGAATAATAAGTTTACAATACAATTTTACATAAAAATCCACCTTTAAACAAGCACATGTGTGCAGAATTCTGCTTCATACCAGTCTTTGTGTCCTCGTTGCAATGCATTGTTCAACACAGAAGGTAGAAAATAAGAAAATGACTCATATATTATAGATATCAATACATGCAATTGCTTGATCACATCCTTACTTGGTGATACAATTGCATCAGAAGATGCTATGGCATTAAGTACCTTTATTAAAATGATTCAACAAAGTTTGATAAATATTACTACAAATAAATGAACCCTTCATACTTCCTCCTTTCCAATATATAAATATTTGTGGAATTTTAAATTCCATATTTGACCATTCATCTTATTCAAAACAATTATGAAAATATATTATTTATTCTGTTATGACTTGTTTTATCATTATAACTTCAAAAAAAATTGAATAAAATAAACAATCAAACATGATGTCTAAAAGTCGAAAATGCTTACATATTGGAATGGTGGTAGTAAATCAGTACCATCCACTTTTATAATTTTTCTTCATTGTTTCCGTACATGATGAACCACATGCCTCCCATCAGCACCACCGCATTAAGCAAAAGGAACATGAAGCTCAAGTTGTAAAATCCGTTTAGCCGTTGTCCTCACTATTCAAGTGTGACGTTGTACAACTTTGTCGCTCTACTCAATGTCCATCATGTTGTGAGTCTCACTTGAGTTATGTGTTATTTTTCAGGTAGTATATAGCCAAAAATGATCCATACAAAGGCAAAATTCATTCGAATCTTTTAGTCTCCTATTACTTTTGGCACGCATGAAGCCCTGAACCCCCCCCCGCGCGGCTAAAACCACAAAAACGTAGGTTACATAATTTCTACATGTCATATTTAGGTATAATACGGCTAAAACGATATAAAATAATTATATAGGGGCTAGATAAAAAGAAAGAAGATATTTAGAGGGTAGTTTGGTAAAATTCATTTGAGAAAGCTGCACAAACCCTAGCTAGTGCCCTACTCCACCTGGCTGGTCCCTTTTCTGGCATTCTCGGTTCCCTACCCATAGCCGCCACTCACTCCAGCCTGCTAGCTAGGGCCCTGCGCCGCCACGGATCTCCCTGCTCCTGGGGCCGCTGCTCGTCTCCCCATGGCAGCTTAGGAGCATGCCTGTTTGCCGCGCAAAGGGTGGAGTTGACGCAAGAGCAAGGCCAGGTAAGCCCTCATGCGACCTCTCGCCTTCTCCCTCGCAGTCACAGATGCTTTTTATTCCGGCCATCCCGCATCTCTTTTTCGCTTCGAGAATTTCTATTCTTCGACCGATAGATATGTTTCTTGTAGTCTCGCGACCAGGCGTTGATGGCGCAAACGCAAGGCCAGGTAAGCTTTCTTGCGACCTCGTGTCCTCGTTTTGTTCATCGAAAAAGCACAGATGTCAGATTTATCCCAGCCCGGTCGTATCAGCCGCAGGTAAACGTGCATCTTTTTCCTCATAGGATCTCCATCAACCGCACGACTCGCAAGGTTGGTGGCGCAAGGCCAGATAAACCAGACCCCTCCGCCAGCCGAAATCTCCGTTTCTTCAATGCCGGGCTGCTCCGATGTGTTATCTGGGCTCGATCCCTTCTCTTATGCTATAACAGAGTTTTCTCCAATTCTTGATCGAACGGGTATGCTAAAGGGTGTTAAAGCATCAAGTGCTAAAAGTTAGCCAAAACTTTAGCATAAAACTTGGTGCTAAAATGTGCTAAAGTCACTTGTCCCCCACTTACGACACCATCTACCCCTCTCTTTTGTCTTCGCCGGCATGGGATAGAAGCATTAATTAGGGGTAATAGAGTCATTTTTTAGGAAATGGACAAAACTTTAGCACTGCAAACGTACATCCCAGTGCTAAAATTTTAGTGCTAAACTTTTTTAGGAGCTGAAGTTTTAGCACAGACGAAACAAACAGGCTTATATTTATTGCTCTGGACTTGATTAATTTATTTGTACTTCAACATATCTGTGTGGATTAGTCTCTGTGCTAGTTGAGAAGCTATCGGCGGATCGGCCCTGTTTGTTTCACTTATTTGTGCTCATTCTGGTTTTTTCTTTGCAAAAATAAGCAATAATCCCACCAAATGTCATGTTTGTTTTCTTTGATTCTCGCTTTTTCTGTGGTCTTCTCTTCAGAGTTTTCAACTGAAAGGAGTGAAAAGCGAAAAGCAAGAAAATCTTCACTTTTCATGGCCACTTATAATCGAAACATGACCGAGAGAATCATAAGCAAATAGGGTTGTCGTTTAGAATTGATTTACACAATATGGAAATTGTAATTTTCTTCTCAGTTTGTCACTTACGATTTTTGTCAAATAATTATTCAGTTCTCCTTAATCAGCATATATCTATTTGAGATATATCTAAAAGAGGATAATATTTTTGGTCATTTTTTGTATATACTAGACATCTTATTTTGTTGACATCATGCAGTTCTTACACACATAAGATATCCGCAGACATTTATTATGCAGTGGATTACATATCAGCACAGAAATATTTGATTCGTTGAACAAAGTCAGAATTGGGTGCGCATATAGACATATCGCAAAGATAGTTACCACTACACATATACTCTTGAGCTCATAGCGCGTGGCTTCCGCGACCGTACGATGTTTTGGGGGATGTGGAGCTTCAGCAGCGCGGCACGCATATTCTTTTTTACCGTTGTCATGTTATCCAGAGAGAGGCGTTGACGCTTTTGCGCTTTGCTTCCATTCGATGGACGCACACCTGCACTATGGGCCTCGGATGCAGTTACTTTGGGCCAGTGCCCTATTCTTTTCTTATTCTCATCTGCTTTGCCTACTTAGTTCCTGTTGGGCTTTAAATAGCTCGTGTCCGGTCATCATTTTTATGACCTCTGACTTATTGGTCTATTAATTCAATTTTTAGGCCACGGTATATACCCAATCCGTCTGCCTATAGAAAATCAGATGGTCCATTACTTAAGTAACAACACATTTGCTACTTTAACCACAAACTATTGGAGATCGAGGAAGAAAGAAGTTAAAAGACCACAGCGGTGGAGGAAGCCGCCTGAAGGTTTTCAGATGATAAGCATTGATGCTAGCTATGATGCTGACTCTGGAACGGGAAGCACATGAGCTATTATTCGGGACTTTACAGGGAACTATATATCGCGGCCTCACAGCAGTATGAGCTGTACGCGTGCCGGAATTTCTACCGTGGCTCAGCTGGCTAGCTTGGTCGTGGAGTCGTCTGCGTGCGCCAATGGCCACGCAGCAGATCCGTCGCCACGCGCCGTGAATATCAAAGCGCTGCTGCTCCCGATCCGGAGCCAATGGAACGACGGCGCTTCGACCTTAACAAATCGCAACCAGGATTGTGTTGAACATGCTGCAGAGATCACGGGTCAACAAGTCAATCGCGGCGTAACATGCTCCGCCACGAAGCGCGGAGCACGACGAACTGGCACAGCCTTGCCAGCTATAAATTGCACCCGTGGTCTGCAGCAGAGAACACACACCTCCTCCTTCCACTCCACCTGCAGCGAGTCCTCGAGAGAAAGGAACCAGCTGCTGGGTGAAGGATCGAGCGAAGAAGACGATGGCTAAGCTCGCCGTGCTCATCACCTTGCTCGCGTTCATGGGGGCCCACATCTGCTTCAATGGCTGGCTCAATGTGCAAGAGTTCCCAGTCCTGGGAGCCCTGTTCTGTCCTCAGGGCTCAGAGACGAACCCGCCTTATTCAGGCTCGAGCCCTGATCCACCCTCTGGTGCAGGGCTCAGCTACAACTACTACAACAACAATGGCAGCGGCTCCTAGCTACTGCCCCAGCGCGGAAGGGATTATCTGGGACGCTGTGGACAAGGCCGTCAAAGCTAACCCCGGCATTGGCGCCGGCCTCGTCCGTCTCTTCTTCCACACGACTGCTTCGTTCGGGTACGTACAAGTGTTACATTTCGAGATCATAACTGTACGTTGTCAAAAAGATTACAAGAACTGAACTGATTTCTGGGAATTAATTGTGATGACATTTCAGGGGTGCGATGCCTCCGTTCTCCTGACCAGTACCGCCACCGGCTACAGCGACGTCGAGAGGGAAGGCCCGCCCAACAAGAAAGCCTGCGCGGGTTCGAGGTGATCGACGAGGCCAAGGCTAAGATCGAGGCCGCCTGCCCTGGCGTTGTCTCCTGCGCCGACATGGTCGCCTTCGCCGCCCGCGACGCGTCCACCATCCTCAGCAACGGCAGGATCAACATCTGCATGGCCGGAGGCCGCCTCGACGGGCGCGAGTCATTCGCCAACGAGACCGTCCAGCTGCCCGGGCCCATGGCCAACCTGACCCAGCTCCGGGACAGCTTCCGAGCCCAGGGCCTCAGCTTCGACGAGATGGTCACGCTCTCCGGCGCGCACACCATCGGCCGCGCCCGGTGCCGCTTCTTCTCCGGCCGGTTCGCCGCCATGGACCCGGTCTTCGCCGCCAACCTCACGGCCAAGTGCGGGACCAACGGCGACAACACGGTGGACCAAGACCACCAGACGCCCAACGCTCTCGATAGCAAGTACTACGACAATGTGATCGACAAAAAAGTGCTGTTCGGCTCGGACGACGCGCTGAAAACGGTGGCTGAGGTGCAACAAAACGCTCAAAATCCACAGATTTGGGAGAGGAAGTTCGAGAAAGCAATGGAGAACATGGGCAAGATTATTGACGCCAAGAGCCGTGCCAAGGGCGAGATCAGAAAGGTGTGCTCCAAAGTCAACGGTGCTGGCAACTAGGCTCGCTCCTCACGCATATACATACCGATGATGTTGCTTGGTTTCCTAAACTACAAGCCTAGTATCCAACTCTTCTCTTATGCTGTATGTTCATTTTATTGTTTCTCGACCAGTAATGGAATAAGCTGCAAACAATTAGTTATGCATCCTGATCTCGCCGAGTCTTTTTTGTCAATTACCATGAACAATATAAAGCAACTAAATTGTTTCTCAATACTAACGATATGCCAGGCTCACCGGCTTAATGTCTCAGAACCAAATAAAAGTTGATTACATCAAACCTAACCTTAAAATGGATACAAAGTTCAACGAAAAATCAAACAGCACAAGAGTTCATGTAGATTATTACTCACTTCTCGCTATAAGTCTGATCACAAGTGAGAGGTAGATGTCTTCCAAACTAGGCCTTGATATTCATCGCCAAACAACATTGATCGAGAGGTTTGACAACCTAGGACCAGATGTAGTTGAACTGCAAGTCGGCAGCGGACCGCTCGCGGAATTGAGGGTGGGACACCAGATTCTCCCTGAATACATGGCGTGACACCATAATGTCTCCCGATTCCCACGTGACCACAGAGTCGATTCTCCTCACTGTCTTGTTCCTCACATTGTATACAAATAAACATGCCTTGTTGCCCAACAAGATGTTCCCATCACCATCAGCCACTGCAGCTGCACGCAATAAGATTGAATGGTCCCGCGTCGTAAAAGATCTTCTGGCCTCAGGGTGGAATGGAATGGCAACCCTATGGCGGTATTCCCACCTCCCAGCAGCATAGTCCTCAAGAAACCATAGGTTAATGTGATCCAACGCCACATAGTCAGCTGCAACTAGCAAGTCATCCATGCAGAACAATTTCAAAAGCTTGGCACTTGGAGGCCCTACCATTGTATGAAAAGTCATTGACTGTGTCTCAAACACCACTATTTTTGGTGTCTCAGCGGTGTTGCGATAAGTTTTCTGGCACGGTGGCCAGTGCAGTCTACCATGGAGTTCCATGGGTGTTGCCACCACCAGATCACGTATCTCGGGAGCATTAGCGCCCATGTCTACCTGTTGGGGTTCAGCTGAACCAGTGGAGAGGACATACCAGGTTGTAGAATAGCATAGGCGGCGACAACACAATAGCTTATACTCGTTAGACGGTTGGTGGAAGTAGAAGACGTACTCACGAACAGAGGAGTAGCCTCCATTAGCGATCTGCGGGAGCTCTGCCCATTGCCTCATTGTAGGATTGCAGAGGATGTAGGAGCCATCATCCTTCTTGAATAGGAGGACACCATTGCATGAGGAGAGCAAAAGGCAGCAACCAATACCACGGTGCTCCTTGTGGTAGCGGACCAGTCGTTGTTGGCCTACCTTGTCGGAGGAGAGATGGAGCACATCTAGTGCAATGTCTAATGATAAATTGGTGTCCAGGTGGCCTCTGGATGATGTCATGTTAATGTATTTATATAGGATAACCTCGGTTGGTTGGCGACGAACATAGGTGGTGAGAAAATTTGGGTCGGTGGTGATGGAACGCCATGCCTTGCAGACAACACGACATCGAAGGACGGACTTGGCTGGCAAGCGGAGGAGAATATCGATGATGGTATCCTCGGAAAGATGAACTGTCATATCCTCCATCCTAGCCCTATTAATGTTTTGCCACTTTGACTATAGTTATTTGGATGCTTCTCTCACTTGAAACTTTAGTGGAAACTGATACGTTACTTGTTCACCCACCTTCCATTTACCTCTTTTTCTGTAAAAATATTACAAATTCAATTCCAAATACTCAATGATAAATAATCCTACAAAATCAAATGCATATGTCTTAACATATTTCAAAAGGTCTGATATACAAACTTTTCAAATGAGCTATTAACTCCTAAAATATCATCAAATTTCTAAGAACTCAACAAATAGAGCAATAAGTAAATAAATCTTAACATTGGCCTCCTTCCATACCTTCTTATGGTGGTATCTGACTTCTATGGTGTGGGATCACCAAAGCTTGTGGTGTGCAACACTACATATTAAAAGGTTAGTCCTCTAGCCCATTTCTACTATCGTAATCAAGCATACAACAATCTACCATTCAAGCACTCTAATTATAACATTGTTCAAATAAAATGTAAGAAAGATATTTAATTGATCCAAAAGATACACTTAATTTGTAGCCATTCATCAAAATGTAACATCTATGTCAAAAAATTATTATGTTTCTTTCAAATAATGATTGTACAACATAACCCAAACTCAAATATCATGAAATCTATTATTATTAATTGCATATTCAACTAAATAATCCAAACTCGACTGATGTGTATTAGTAGATCAATATGTGTTATTGTGAAAGCTATTGGACGCCAATGGTGTTTCTAAATGCACATATCACTTCTATTGTTCAATAATTTAAATAAGCAAAGCACTATATGATTACAAAATGAACAAGTCATGGGTGTTGTTGATGAGAATAAATACCTAGATCCGAGGATGGCCGGATCTCCGCTCTAAGTTGATGTAGTCATCGAGTAGGGAGAAATCTTCGTAAAACAAAGTATTGACTCGGCAAACGATGCTAGTGGTCACTGAGCAAGTATATTGATGGTTAGAAATAAGAATGATGAAACAAAAACATCGCTGAATCGAGAGATCAACTTAGCTGGAGAGCAAAGAGAAAATTGTCCTCACATGTGAAAGCAATCTTGTTTGGTCTTGGTCTCCCCCTTCCTCCTTGGAACATGTGAAAGGAGACTGGGAGGTGCCGCTTCCTTTATTGGAGGAGGGGTACGCTTGGCCGCCGCCGCTGCCTTTGATGGAGGATGGAGGAAAGCCGCCGCCACGACCTTGTTTGATAGGGGAAGGTGAGAGGGGGATCTGAGATGGAAATTGATTTATATAGGGAAAGGGAAAGTAAAAATAGCCCTAGAAATAGAAAACACCCTTCTTCTTTTCACCATTTTATTTGAACAATGCTATAATTAGTAGATCCATATGTGTTATTGTGAAAGCTATTGGACGCCAATGGTGTTTCTGAATGCACAGATCACTTCTATTGTTCAATAATTTAAATAAGCAAAGCACTATATGATTAAAAAATGAACAAGTCATGGGTGTTGTTGATGAGAATAAATACCTAGATCCGAGGATGGCCAGATCTCCGCTCTAAGTTGATGTAGTCATCGAGTAGGGAGAAATCTTCGTAAAACAAAGTATTGACTCGGCAGACGATGCTAGTGGTCACTGAGCAAGTATATTGATGGTTAGAAATAAGAATGATGAAACAAAAACATCGCTGAATCGAGAGATCAACTTAGCTGGAGAGCAAAGAGAAAATTATCCTCACATGTGAAAGCAATCTTGTTTGGTCTTGGTCTCCCCCTTCCTCCTTGGAACATGTGAAAGGAGACGGAGGTGTCGCTTCCTTTATTGGAGGAGGGGTACGCTTGGCGGCGCCACCGCCTTTGATGGAGGATGGAGGAAAGCCGCCGCCACGACCTAGTTTGATAGGGGAAGGTGAGAGGGGGATCTGAGATGGAGATTGATTTATATAGGTAAAGGGAAAGTGAAAATAGCCCTAGAAATAGAAAACACCCTTCTTCTTTTCACCATATTGGTTGGACCGGATATCTTCATCGAATATTCCTTATAGAACACAGTGTGAACACCGGGAAACATCTTCACCGAGTGAAAGCTATTGGACGCCAAGGGAACCAAATAAGAAAAAAAATCGTGTCAAATATTAAAATCAGAGGGAGAGTGTTCCATTTTACCATCGTTATGCCAGTGCTAGGACATGAGCAAAAATTAATTGTTCTTACATTGTATAATGTATATGCAGAACATATTGAAAAGAATAGTCGGACAAAAATGTCCAACATATATTCTATTATTCTTTTATAAATTTCTATTGGATTTTCTACTGGTTTGAATCGGTATGGCCATTTGCCATTAAAAAGACGGTAACAGGAAATTCACTTCAACAGAGTTAGCAAAAACGCTTCAAACTAGCTATCGAAATAACGGACAGCATCAAACGCAGTTCCTTGACATTATATTCGTGGTTCTAGCAAGGCGTATGTAGCTAGGTTTTCGAACGGCTCCTCACCAAACAGGAATGTTGTGTGATTCGCATGTCGTCTTTCTTGGTTGGCATGTTAAGATTGATGTGAAAACTAGAGGACAAATGGCAAGTTGATTGCCGTTTACAGTCATACGCGGTAATAATCTTGCCACACAGCTGTGTATTTCTATCGCTAATCCATCAGAAAAAGAAGAATTAAAACAGCTGTCACGCAACTTGGTTTAGGATACTAATCATATCGCCGCTGGCCTAATCCTAACGCGGATACCCAGTAGTTTCCACCAGTATACACATTGTTGATGCTCAGATGGCAGAAGCTCATGCACTCAAAGATGGACTCATGCTAGCACAATTTGTGGGGTGTAACAAGCTCAGTGTTCAGAGCGATTGCATGGAAGTGGTGGATACAATTAAGAATGGTGGTTTCTCGACAACAGCAGGAGCAACTATATATGATGGATGTGGCATGGCTTTCGTGCGATCTCGATTGAACATTGTGCGTGGGAGGCAAACCAACTGGCGCATTAATTAGCTAAAGTAGCTTTTACTTTGAAAACAAAAACTGTAATTGGATAGATGAATCCCCAGGCTTTATCTTGGACCTGCTTGTGAACAATGTAACTCTATTTCCAAATCAATAAAGTACGATGTAACTCTATTTCCATATCAATAAAGTACGGCAGGTATCTTAAAGTCAAAAAAAAAACACATTTTCCTAAAAAAACGTAAGTAACAACACATTTATATTTTTTTCCAAAAAAAACTAGAAAAGGACAAATGATTTTTTGTGTTTATTGGTAGCCAAAACTGACTAATTATTTATGTTCTTTTCAAAAATATAAAAAGGAAAATGATTTTTTACTACCTTGGACAGGGGGCTTTTTGTAAATTTCTAGGGATCTTAACTAATTTTATGAAAGGTAGGAGGGTATTTGTAAAATTTGGGTTTAAAGGTTTTCGGGATTTATTTTTGTATTGGGAATTCTGTGGAAACGGTCCACGAGACCCGTGGACCGTGTCGGCAAGCCGGTGCACCGGTCCATGGTGGACCCAAGGGCGGGCGCAGCCGAGGCTCGCTGGAATCGAGGGTTCGGTAGCCGAGAGGAGGACGGAGGGGAGCTGGATCACGCCGTGACCACCGGTCACGGCGGAGCTGGTGGAGGGGCTGCAATGAGCTGCAGCAGGCGGCGTGGACGAGCGGGCTTGCCAAAGACTCCGGCGGCGGTGGAGCTAGGCGGAGGGGTGCGCACGGCCTTGGAGTTGGACGGACATGGGCCGGGGAGGTGTGCGGACGCACGGCGGAGCTAGGTGGCACTTTGGCTTGGAGAGAGGGGTATTATGGTGGTTGGACGGCGATGGGGAAGGAAGAGGGATGGGCGGCGGTCGGGTGTGCGGGCGCGGCATGGCGAGCGAGGTGAGAAGGCGACAGGGCGGCTTGGTGGGGCACGGCGTCGGGGCGCGAGCGGCGCTGGCGTCACGTGCGTGGAATGCGGGGAGGCCGGCGGGAGCGGGATTGGGGGACGGGGCAACCGACGCGTTGGGGCGAAGCACTGCACGCGCGACGTGGGGAAGATGACGGGAGGCCGGGGCCGAGTTAGTGGGCTGGGCCGGGGAAGGAGTTGGGTTGGGCCAGGGAGAGGAAAATAGGTAGGGGCGTTCTAGAGAGGTGTTTATTCCTTTTCTATTTTCTAATTCCTTTTCTCTATTTAAATTCAAATAAAATCAAATAAAATCCGAATAAATTCAAATAAAGCAAATTAAATAAAAAGAAGACAAGAACAATTCAATGAAAGAAAAATTAATCAAATTTTCAAGAGTTAGTATTTTATTTAAAAATTTCTAGATGTATTCTAGCTATAGGTTTTAAATTCTTATTTAATTTTTGAAAATATTTTCCCGAATAAAGTAAAATAATTTATTTGGTTTATTTTTAATGGCCAAAATTCGGGGTGTTACATTGTCCTCTCGGAACCACAAGTTTCTCCTCCCCCTTGTCCGGACACGGATCAGTTCATGAGTCAACAACTCACGGGGACGAAGCTAGAGTTGGAGAAGCTGTCTCCTTTGTCGGGTGCTCCTTCAGCCCCTAAGCAACAAGATGACCAAGGACAGGACACCATTATGGGTCCCATACTCGCACCCCCCTCCCAGCAAGAAATCACCATAGTATTCGGCTATGAAGAGCCTCAATAACAAATAGTCCATTTTGTCAAGCGTGAATGGCACCGTGTCCCTTTCGTCGAGCCGGAAGGAGAAAACACTCGCCTTGGATGAAGAGCCTCAGATTATCGATCCTATTCGGAAGGAGCTTACTCCCATAATCCCTAGGACTATTACATCTTGGGGGGGGGGTGGATACATCGAAGCCGACACCTGAACATGTTGTGAAATACTTGCAGCAAATGAAGAAGGGACCCATGCAATCAATCACACCTATCACAGATTCTCGTCAATTGCTATAGTACGACGATGACATATTTGACGGTCATGAGAAGAATGAGGAGTTTCCAAATTTCATGTTTGACAAGCCCCTTGTATCTAAAAATATGTTCTTGAACCTACCGTGGGAGATGCGAATGCTACATGACTGGTACATAGCGGTAGCAAAAGCAGGAGTGGATGTGATCACCTCTAACCTTCCAAGGGACGTGTTCAACGATATTGCTGACTCGACTCGTTGGACTATATTTTAATGATATCCACACTATGTTTCGGCTAGATGAGATGGACACGACCTTCATAACTTTGTGGTGCATGTAAGTGCCTCCATCCATCTTTTTCCTACGTTTTGAAATACACGTTATATATTTCCTTGAGCTTTTTCTGTAGCTTGAATTCAACATTTCCAAAAAGAAATACAATAAACTCGATTGGAAGATTGGGTCCCTCAATCCGAGCTTGATCAATCAAAGTGCCATCAACCCACAGATAAATGAGAAAGACTCGGATATATAAGGACAAGACACCACAAGAGTTAGAAAAAATGAAGAAGACCATGACGACAAGAGCACGATCTCGAGCTGTAGCTTATATTTACTGGTGCTTCAGCGACCGACATGATTGACACGCCATTTTTGCGCCTTACCACTTGGAGTAAGTTGGACCACTGTCTTCCTCTCCTCCATTATAAAGCTAGATGGCATACTAAATATTACGATCTTTGTTGCAATGGTCATTGGATTTGTTTCTTGATGATGCCAAAAATTGGTTATCTATTAGTGTTGGACAGCCTTGACTATGACCACAGGCGCTACGAAGATATCGTGAGGGTCATAAGTTGCTAAGTACACAAATATAATTAAATAACGGTAATTTCATGCAATAATACATTTTTCTCAATGTTGTAGTGCTTATCTCAACTACGTAAAGTTAAGAAACGTGGCGCGTTACAAGATTTGGGATCTAACATGCTTTCGTCATAAATTTCCGATAAGATATGCATCACATCTAATTGATTTTATCTTCCTATCATTGTAATTGGAAATGACGTTATTTATTTCGTCTATTTATGTTGTATTAAACAAACACCAAGTAGCGTCCATTGTGGATACTACGCATGTGCATATTCGAGTTCCGCTACAACCTACTTGGACGTCGTCTCTCAGGAGACCCCCGAAGAGGTACGCCAAGTTTTTTTTGATTAATTTACATTCTTTTTGTTTTTTGGTTATCATCTACTAAGTCTCATGAATTTATTAACACAGAGAACAAAAATGCTAGAAGATGCGAGGATATCAGATAGAAAGATAATAGTTGAAATCTCTAAGAAAGTATTCACGACGGTGCGAAAACATTTTAGTACGAATGACTTGTACCACATTGTCGCTAGGATATGTCGTTTCTGGCATAGGGAGGTCTTCGAGTCCTCGTGATCGGCTTTTTTTTTACAAGGAAAGTGATGTGACAAAGGAGCATTGGGCACTTTTCGAGTTGTACGGTTCGAAACGTCCATATGAGCCCAATATAGTTGAAGATTCCTATAGTGTATACTTGGTTTGAATAAACTTGAGTATTATGTGTATTTTGTGAAAACTTTGATGTATTTATGAATATTTTGCGATGGATTTATAAATGTTAATATGATATAATTATGAAATGTTAAGGTTATGTGAATTCTGAAAGGTTACTCAAAGATCCTAATAATTGTAATTTATTATCCATAATACATATTTTTTATTATTAAACAAAAATAATAGCAATAACATACTATAGCCATGGTTGGTCTGGTTTGCGAGGCTACAAATGATTGGGGCTCGTAAACTTAGCCATGGTTGGGCCTGACTACGACTGTAGAGCCCCCAACCGTGGCTATAGCGTTATTGCTATAGTGTAGATAGATAGATAGATAGATAGATAGATAGATATAGATAGATAGATGGAGCACGCCTACAACAACAATATAATATGTTTATGTGCCACATATAAGATAGAATATCTCAGTCATCAATGTTTGTTTCTTCCGGAAAAATATTTCATATCCTAATTTAGCATAAAAAGATATATTGTTTATAGTATCACTGTTGGGATGCCTTCTACATTCATTGGCTAGACACATGCATTGTTGTTGTATAAAAATAGTAAGCAAAGAGTACCAGACTCGCGATAATATAAGGGAGCAAAGACCATGGATTCAAAAACCGCTGAAAACCGCTCGAAAACCGCGAAAACCGGAGTTATGGGTCAGGATCGGTTTCTAAAACTGATCATTTGTTCGATAAAACCGAACCTAATTACTGTAGCAAAAACGGTTTTCGTTCAGTTTTTACGGTTTATCGCTTGGTTTTTGTTGTAAGGAAAAACGAATGATTTACGGTTTTGTGATCTATAGCAGAGACCCCTTAGTTCTTCCGGTGAACAACAGTGTTAGCGGCAGTCTCAACTTTGTACATGGCAACCCACAGGTAGGTGATATGTTCCATGCTTCTCGTATTACTAACCCTTGCATATGGAGGTTCTCTCTCTCTCTCTCTCTGAATAAAAATTGGATCTCATTTGTTTCCTCAAATGATTCTTAGGTCTTCAGCTACTGGTAGTAGCCTTAAGGATCCAAATTGTTGGACCCTTGCGGATCATCAAGTGTCTTGCTTTCCATGGTGGACCAAGAGAGAGTGTTGCCCAACAAAATAGTCAAGCAACAATAAGATAACCACAGTGATTACGCTACGGTGATGCTACTGATTTACTCGACAAACCAGCAAAGAAATCTCAATTTCGCAGAGAAAATCGGGTGCTTTCCACGACAAAACACCAAAGCAAAACGAAGTAAATTAACAGATGGAAAGGAAACGAGAGTATCGATTGTATTCTGGTTGTCTCTCTCGACAAGTAACCCGAGTTTATATATCAATTAAAGACTCCTAATAGATTACGACAACTAACTCAAACTGACTACAAAATAAAATCTAAAACTCCTACTGACTTGATAAACACGCTTGAAACACATACTTCTGGGAATCCTTTTTATGTACGATTGCATAACTCAGCAATCCAAGCCTGACTCTCCGTGAAGGTCACCATTTCCACCACGCACAAATAACACCCTTCAGGAAGTCTAACTTTTTCTTCTTCTTGTCAAGCCTCGCTACTATTCCTGCAAACACAATCGTCTTGCAAAATTTCATACCAAACACATGCCCCCTGTTTCCACACATATATGCATTGTTTGAGAAACTACTTGACAACGATTTTCAAACAAATCAGCCTTTCAGTACTTAATTCCCTTCCAATATCTTATGGTCTCTGCCAAACACTTGGGAAATATTTTTTCAAATACTTACCATTCAAAGCCTTGGCTAATCTTTGTCCCTCCAAGGTTTCTACAAAATATGCATTCCCAGGAACAATGCCAACCACCCTGTAGGGACCCTCCTAGCTAGGTGACCACTTACCAAACCTGTTATCCCTGGCACCTAAAAGTAAAATCGTTTTCCAACCAATTCATCAATTTGAAACGATTTTTCCTTTACCCTTTTGTTATATATCTTAGCCACTTTCATCTTTTCCTTCTCTATCTCTCTCATGGCTTTAAACCGGCTCTCGGGTAATGCATCGATTCTTTCCATCATTAATTCACTATACTCCACAGCCGATAAAGAATCTTGCTGAGCCACTCTACATGCCTGTAAATTTACTTCAACCGGCAACACTGCCTCCTGCCCATAAACTAATTCAAAAGGACTAACCTTGGTAGCACCATGTTTAGAAACTCGATGTGCCCAAAGCGCTTCCAACAGCACCTCATGCCATCTTCATGGACTTTCCTCTATCTTCTTCTTAATAAGCCTGATCAAAATTTTGTTGCTAGATTCTGCCTGCCCGTTAGCTTGTGCATAATAAGGTGATGAATTTAACAATTTTATACCCAATGAATCTGCAAACTCTTTAAACTGATGAGACATAAACGATGATCCTTGATCTGTCGTTAATGTTTGTGGCAACCCGAATCTGTATATAATATGCTCCATTACAAAACTTATAACCTCCTTATGTGTCATA
Organism: Chloris gayana; assembly: GCA_031894775.1. NCBI lineage: Eukaryota > Viridiplantae > Streptophyta > Magnoliopsida > Poales > Poaceae > Chloris > Chloris gayana. Next base: position 66,017 of record JAUNZO010003688.1, read on the forward strand.
TTCTTCAAAGGCACAGCCTCAGTCCACTTCGTGAAATAATCTGTAGCTATCAACACAAAACGAAGCCCCTTTGACAACGAAGGATGTATTTCACCATACAAAATCTAATCCCCATCCTCTAAATGGCCATGGTTTCACTATCGGATGCAACGTGCTGGCTGGTGCCAACTGAACATCTCTAAATTTTTGACATGCTTCACAACCTTTGTAATACCTAAAATAATCATCCACCATGGTCGGCCAATATAACCCTGCTCTTCTAAGCATCCATGTCATCTTATACGCTGGCTGATGTGTACCACATATACCTTCGTGCACCTCCCCCATCGCAATCTTTGACTGTTCTTCATCTAAGCACTTCAACAACAATCCGTCAATAGTCCGACGATACAACTCACCATCCAACAATGTATATTTCAAAGCTTGCCTCCTAATCTTCCTGTCCCTTATGCTATTAGGTTCCGTGATATACTTTACCAGGGCAGCTCTCCAATCACTTCTCTTCACTACATCATCTTTGACCGACTCGCCCTGATCATCTTGATCATTTAACATTGTTGGCAACGCCTGTCTTTCTTGACCCTTGTCTTTGCTATCACCATTGCTCCCTGTAGCCGACTCACTACCAGTCTTTTGGAACGCAAAAACAGTTAGTGACGTCGGCCTTGCATTCTCTTTACCATTGCATGTGCTCTCCCCTGTCTTAGCTGACTCACTGCCTTTCTTTTGTAGTGACCTGATTTCTTGTGATGTCGGCCTCTTTTTAATTTCATATCTCCCTTTCTTTACATCATATCCTGATACCTGCTGAGCCAAAGCATTGGCCCTTACAATTTCCTTTCTAGACACATGTGTGATACAAAAAATATCCAATGACCCTATGATATCCATGCAATTTTTTCTGATATTCATTCAACACATCATCAAAACATTGACTCTCACCCGTAATTTGCTGCACCACTAAATTAGAATCTCCAAAAGCTTCTATGCACCTAACGCCCATGTTTTTCAAGTATTCCAACCCACATAACAAAGCCTCATACTCTGCCTGATTATTAGTGCAAGCAAACTCTAAACGAGCAGACCAATTAAACACTAAACCGTTAGGAGATTCAAAAACACAACCCACACCATTCCCTTCACTGCAAACTGAACCATCAAAAAATAGCTTCCAAGGACAAACTGCAACTACACATTCAGACTCATCTAAATTTATAGTATGATCTACAATAAAATCAGCTACCACCTGCCCTCTTACTGCACATATGGGTTCATATAATACATCATATTCTATTAAAGAAAAAGCTCACTTGCCTAATCTCCCACTGAGTATTGGTTTTTGCAACATATACTTAATAACATCATGTTGGCATGCAACAACGCAAGTACTAGACAATATATAGTGCCGTAATTTACTACATGCATAAAACAAAGAGAAACATAATTTCTCAATGAATTCATACCTGGTTTCAGCATCTAATAATTGGCGGCTTATGTAAGCAACCACAAATTCTTTTCCCTGATCTTGTTGTGTCAACACAGCGCCTATAACACGATCTTGTGCTGCAATATACATCCTAAAACCTGTTCCTGTCTTTGGTGCTCTCAAAACAGGAGGTTTACTAAGATACTCCTTGATTTTGTCAAACGCTACTCTTTGCTCTTCTCCCCACACAAACTCTTCTTCATGTTTAAGCTTCACCAGTGGTAATAATGAATCGATTTTTCCTGCCAAATTTGATATAAACCTCCACAAATAATTTAATTATCTTCTCCAACAGTTTCTGTACTTCCTTTTTGCATGTCGGCTCTTGTAAACCTTTTATGGATTCCACTTTCTTAGGATCGACTTGAATCCCATATTCATGTATAATAAATCCTAAAAATCTCCCAGCCGACAAGCCAAACGCACACTTCATAGGATTCATTTTCAAACCGTATTTCCTCATCCTTTCAAAAGCTAATCATAAATCGGCCATATGCCCATGAAACCCAGCCGATTTCACGACAATATCATCTATATATATCTCCATAATAATAGCCAATAAATCATGAAAAATTAAATTCATCGCTCGTTGATATGTTGCACCAGCATTTTTCAACCCAAATGTCATCACAACCCACTCAAATAAACCAACAAATCCAGGGCAACGAAAGGCCGTCTTGTATATATCTTCTTTAGCCATAAAAATCTGATTATAACCAGCATTTCCATCCAAAAAACTAATTATCTTATTCCCTGAAGCACTATTTATTAACACATCGGCTACCAGCATAGGGTATTCATCTTTAGGTGTAGCCCTATTTAAATTTCGAAAATCAACACACACCCTGATCTTCCCTGAATTTTTCTTTTCAACCAGCACTATATTAGATATCCAATCAGCATAACGACATGGTCTAATAAAATTTGCTTTGAGCAAATGATCAATTTCTTCTTTAATTCTATCAAGCAAAGCTGGATTATAATTTCTATTTGGTTGCTTATAAGGTCTAAAACCTTGTTTAATAGGCAATCTTATGCTCTGCCAACTCTCTGCTCAAACCAGGCATCTCCGTATACTCCCAAGCAAAATAGTCAACAAACTCTTTTAAAAAAACAAAAAAACTTGACCTGCGGGGGGTATGACGGCCCCGGGCATTGCATTTAAAGAGAAGATCCTCTCACGCAGATCAAGAAAACCCCCGAACCCCACTCCCCACCCTTACATTGGGGCCACTAGCCTTGTGAGAACCTGGGCCGGGACCACCATGGGCACCATAGCTTCTAGAGGCAGGCCCTTAACCAAATGCTTTGGTGCGGGATACCTTCTCTTGTTGCTCTTTATGGCCTTGTTCGTTTTTATGGGAATAGATCCCACACGGATCTGTCCTCGGACACGGATTCGAGTGGTTCCAGCTCTTTCACTTCATCCAGGCATGCTGCGTTCCATGGGTTAGAGTCATGGATTGGTGCTAGGCCTTCAAGGCATGGAATAGGCATGAAATGGGCTGGAATCGGGTTGGTTCCCATACCAATCCATGCGTAACCGAACGACCATTTCAAGTTGGGCTAGAACGGTTTCACATTTTTCTGTTCCATGTGGTTTGGGCTGCGATCCATGTGGTTCCATGACAAAACGAACAAGGCCTATATAAATTCGAGTTCACATATGTTGGCCTAGGAACAATCCCATCTCCTATATCCCACCTCTCGCAATTCATCTATAGATACAAAACCCTGTCCAAGTTTACCTACCACATCAAAATCCTCCACTACCTCACCCATATCGTTCTTGTTACAACGATACTCTTCGGTGCACTTTTGCAGCCACCGCAAACTCTCTTCTTTACTCAACATTTACAACCGAGTATTACCTAGCCGACTAATCTCAGTCGGCTTCACATTCACGGGCACAAATCCATCTTTGCTAACACTGATGTAATCATAATTGCTAAGATCCCTTCCGGACAAGCAGTTTGACTCACCTTGTTGAAAGTCACTTGTTTCAGCCATGGCAATACATATAGAATCATCAGCACGGACAACTTCTACTTCATACCCCACACTTCTACTTCATCCTCCACCCACTGTATCAAACCCTAGTACAATGTCGAAGGCACACAACCATTTGCGTGAATCCAATCTCTTCCCAGTAACAAATTGTATCATGCTCTTAACATCCACCACAAAAAATGCTGTAGGCATGGCCTTGCTTCCTATTGTTAACTCGACCGACAAACTCCTTTTGCCTCAGTCAAAGCCCCGGTAAAACCACTCAAACTTGTATTTGTCTTTATCAGTTCTTCCTCTCGGAAACGCATTTTTTTCAAACATAGCCATGGGCATCACGTTGACTCCTGCCCCACCATCTACCATCATGTGGTCCATAGGTTTGCCTTCCAAATAACCCCGAATATGCAGTGGCTTAATGTGTTGCCCAAGTTGCTCTGGCTTCTCAAACATGGCCGGTTTAGGTCCCAAAGTCAACTCAGATACCTCAGTCTCTGGTGCACAAAATTCAGCCGGTAAATGAAACACCATATTCACCTCAACACTACCACCATGCTGACTCGTGGTGCTTGCTTCACTATCTGCATCGCTATCACACTCTTCTCTGGCCAAACATCTCTCCTTCCAAGTTCTTTTCTATGAAACCATAGGCCGAGCACGATTAAACCAATCATCACGCTCTTCCTCCGCCTTCTTTTCATTAATTTCTTTCCGACGCATCTTTTGCAACCGACGCCTCTGGGTTTTGGTGAGTCCTGCAGGGCACCACCTGGTTTAAGGCATTCTCTTCGTCACTTCATGTTGACCATTGCCTGCAACGGCAACATCCTCCTTCTCTTTTGTCCTTAACCTACTCCCTGCTATCAAATTCCCGACAACACCTAACTCACAATCCGCTTTTGGCCGGACATCCCATCCTGACACGCGGACGCAACCTGCTCCTCCCGCATGTAAGATCTCCAGCTTGACATCCCAACCTGACATGTGACTCACCTTTCTTCCAAGTACAAACTGAGGCTTAACATCCCATCCTGTAGCGCGTCGTACCCGCTTCTGTTTCGGCCCTTCCGCTCGATGTAGCTTACCTATCTCCTGATTTCCGTGAGCAACAGTTGTTTCTCTATCAACAATGCTTTGCCCCCCGATGCACACCTCAGACGGTATCTTGCATGGAATTGCTCCGATCAGCACCACAGCATCCGTAGGCCTAGCATTCTTCTCACTCCCAACAAGCTGCTTCGTAACATCGCTGCTCCTCCTAACATATACCGGCTCATGTGCATGCTTGTATTTCTGACCCCATGTATCTTGTGATGTATACGCCTGACTATAGTTGGGTCCTTTTGATATGTAGCACTACCCCCAAGCCTGTACGCTGGCTGCCAAGGCCTACTCCCGTGAGCATCACCCATGCCTGCCCTCTCACTTGTAGGAATACAACCTAGAGATCTATGTCTCTTGAAGCCACTGATACGCTGGAATACACTCTGATTGCACCTCACATATTTTTCCATCAAAAACTCATAACCAGGCTTTGCTTTCTTGGTCGTCTTTCTTTGCGTATTGATCTTCCAAACTCCAACCTCAGGACTATTCGGTTTAACCATTCTGTGCCTCAATTCATCTGAAACAAGCACATTTTTTCCTTTTGTACTCTCAGCTTGGCTAGTCCTCACCAGAATTTTCTTCTCTTCAAATTTGATCATATTCACTGGAAAAGGATCTGAATCCAGCTTCATCTTGTGACAATCACCTAAAGTCAAATGGCCATCATTCAAAGCCGATTGAATTTGACGCCTAAAATAATTATATTCATTGGTGGTGTGGGAGTATGAATCATGCCATTTGCAATACTTTTTCTTGGCCAATACATCTTCTGCTGGTATGATATGCCCTTCTTTTAACCTGATCACATTATTCTGCAATAGCACATCAAATAACTTATCGCATTTAGTAACATCAAATGTAAACCTTAAATCATCTTTCTTGCCAAAATTGTTTTTCAGAAAAGGACATGACAACGGCTTATTTTTAGGTAAATCAACCCATTCGGCCACGCATATATCAGAATCATCATCACTAGCTGATCCAGTCTCTACATAGCCCACACTACATTTTTCCTTGTCCTTAATGCTGCTGTCCTTGTACCTGCTGTAAGACCTGCTGTCCTTAGCACGATTTTCACATGCCATGGCTCGATGTAAAACCTGATTAACATCATTGAAATCCTGACCTTCTAGCTTTTCTCTTAAATATGATGACATACCTGTAAAAGCCAAATCTGCAAGATCCTTTTCTCTAATTGTCAGACCATAACATTTATTCCTAGTTTCTCTAAACCTTTTAATATATTCAAAAAATGTCTCATTATATTTTTGTCTAACAGAAGTAAGATCAGACAATTTCAATTCAGTTTCACCACTATAAAAATATTCATGAAATCTTTCTTCAAGATTAGCCCATGTATTAATAGAATTTGGGGGCAAGGATGTGAACCAATTAAAAGCAGTACTAGACAAAGATAAAGGAAAAAGCCTAACCCTATGTTCATCAGTTATACCAATGTCATTAACATGGGCTAGAAACTGTCCAATATGCTCATATGTCGTTTTACTATCCTCACCTGTGAACTTAGAAAACTCAAGAACCCGGAAACCCCTGGGATATGGGACGCTATCAAAGTATTCAAGGTAAGGTTTTTGATAAGTTTTTGCCCACCCTTTACCTCGAAACCGAGCTCCCTAAGTGTCCTAGTGATCTGGTTTCTAACACGATTACCATAATGTGGAGTATTGGTTGCTTGTGGTGCACTATGATTACCTGAAATAGGCCTATTAGGAACCGCACTTGCATCTGCAGTGCGCTTGCCCTGAAGTTCGCCGTTAAGTTCCTGCACAGCTGACCTAACTTGTCTAAGCAAACTGTTGTCTAGGTCCTGCTTAAACCCATCTATCATTGTACGCACTTCTTCTCCTAAAGCCTTTGTTGTTTTCTCTAAATCCACCCCATATTTACAAGATACAAAAACATCAACGAATTGAGCAAGCTCTTCAGGTGTTACAGGTACTAAACTCACCATCATTGACGAAACACTAGCTGTATCAATCTTCTTAACAGCGCTGCTCTGAGTTTTCTTGTAGCACACCAACCTCCTCTTCCTCGCCTCTTCAGCCTCATGTTGTACCTCAAGCTTGATTGCCTCCTGCTCTTCCGGCATCAAGTCGTCCATCTTCACATCGATCATGTGGCCAGTGTCAATATCAGCGTTGACGGTTGTCTTCGGTTTATCACTGGCAGCCATTGTTTCCTCAAATCAGCGACAAGATACGCCGATTGGTAGCACTGATCTGGTCGCTGTCGAAATAACCTGCAACCTCGTCTGCAACAATTGCAATACAATCGTCGTTCCCTAGCGGAGTCGCCAATTATGTTGCCCAACAAAATAGTCAAGCAACAGTAAGATAACCACCGTGATTACGCTACGGTGATGCGACTGATTTACTCGACAAACCAGCAAAGAAATCTCAAATTCGTAGAGAAAATCAGGTGCTTTCCACGACAAAACACCAAAGCAAAACAAAGTAAATTAACAGATGGAAAGTAAACGAGAGTATCGATTGTATTCTGGCCATCACTCTCAACAAGGAACCCGAGTTTATATATCAGTTAAAGACTCCTAATAGATTACAACAACTAACTCAAACTGACTATAAAATAAAATCTAAAACTCCTACTAACTTGATAAACACGCTCGAAACACATACTTCTGGGAATCCTTTTTGTGTACGATTGCATAACTCAACAATCCAAGCCTGACTCTCTGTGAAGGTCACTATTTCCACCACGCACAAATAACACCATTCAGGAAGTCTAACTTATTCTTCTTCTTGTCAAGCCTCGCAGCTATTCCTGCAAACACAATCGTCTTGCCAAATTTCATACCAAACAGAGTCATGCAGAAATGAGTGTATATGGAAAAATATGATGATGGTGACTGCATGATTGTTGATCCATACGTACTTCGTTGCATGTGTCACAAACCAAACTGCAAGTGAATACTATGTATGTGTGACAAAGTGCAGAATTGGCAGCCCCAAAGTAAAGGCATGGCAGCACCACAGCAGTATCTTCAGGAAAGATCAAAATTTGTGCCATTCATGGATGCAGGACGTACTGCAGCAATTTGTTGTTAGACTTTTGAAATAGTACCAATCCTAGAATTAACCTCCAATGTACTGTTCGCCATTTTAAAAGTACAATGCTGCAGTGTAGAAAACACTCTAGAAATCACACTTCAGTAACTACAAGAAAAGGGAGTTCAGGTATATCAAAAATTTTCAGAAAAGCTAGTTTGATAAGTCCAAGGCAGCCATTAAAAGGATTCTAGGTATGCATCTTGAAATGTCACTCCACTAAGGTACACCATTTGCAGACATTTCAAGATGGCTATGGGGAAAAAAAGTAGACCAAGAAAAAAACAATATGTAATACCAAGCATTGGTGCCTGCCATTGTGGACAAAACAAAATTTAGGTGTAGTGAAATTGATACTTGTGCAGAGCATAATGAATGATGTAAAATCAAAGAATTCTACACCTGCAGTTTGTTTTGAGCTGTCGCCAGTGCACCCACTAGTAACCAGAGTTCAGAGAGTATTAATAGAAAACAAAGGGTATCGCAAGCACCCTACGTCCCTACCTCATCACACTAAGCGCTTCACCACTGCCGGTGTACAATAACTTCATAGGTTAGATAACATGCACCAAGAAATATAACATCCTGATTATAATTAGCATAATCAGCACACATATTTCACTTTGAAGCTACTGATTAAGTCCTGCAAAGTGGACCAGAAACAAATTGAACAGAGTACCAATTAACAACACATTATGTTTACAAGTTACATTGCTACACTACATATCACTAACTAGTGTACAATGACTTTGTTGGACATCAAGCACCTCCATATATATGCCACAGATTTATTGGACAGGATCAGATGCAGTAAGAAACATAGTATACTAGTGACAATTAGCAACATCCATATACAGAGTTCATCACCAAAACCCAAAGTAGAGTGAATGCTACAAAATGGACTGCAAACGAGGTAAATTGAGTAGAAAACAGCAATACATTATAGAGCTACACCATGTCGCCACCTTCTAAACTCAACAGACTCCCTGTATACATGTCGACTGCATCAAGAGGCCTCATATTCACTTCTGAAAAATTGTTCAAACCCGGATAATATACAACCAGAAGTCCTGTCAGTTCCAAATGCATAACAAACCTCCCATCATCCAGAACAAATAGTGCCTTAACATGCCGTTCATCTATAGGGACAATTGATTCAGTCTGTATGGTATACTCTTTCACCCAGAGACCATTCTCCAAATCTGCTAGAAGCCAGAGATCCATGGTGGACTGATGCCTGCAGTAATTCAGTAGAGCCAATGAGCCTTTCAGGTCAGCTAAAGTAAGTTGAGACCAAATATGAATGTATTCACTCAAAGCTTCAAGGTCCTCGAATGCATGGTCAAAACTTATTGGCCCTTGGATATCTCCTCGCCACTCCTCTGTCCTGAGGTCCAGCGAAAATATGCAGTCCCGACGAATGCCAGGGTCCAAGCAAGCAGAAATCATAAAATCAGTATACTGCGTCCATTAGAAAATAGACCATCCCATCAACCACAACAGCGCTGCTTGCTTCAACAAACACATCGTGGATATCCACTTTATGGCTCTCCAGTTCCCTCCACTGAGCATGGTCAGCAGGACCATTGATGGTAAGCACATGTCAAAGAACTGTCTTCGTGTAAAGCTTCGTAACGGACGCCAATCAAGCACTCGAAGCACCTTGTACTGACCGGTAGCAGAGATATGCCCACACACGAATGAAGAGTAATATTCATGCATTATCGGAATAGCCGGGCAGGGCAAAAGCAGCTCCTGTAGCAGGATTGAGCACTCGGCAGCTGTTCATTTCTCGTGGCCACGCAGGCCAGATCCAGGCGCGTGCAGAGCAGTCTGGTGCCCGTCCGAAGCAATTCGCTTCACCACGTTACCTGACAGATCAACGACATCGATATGCATCTGGTCATCCCAGAAAGACGCCAGCAGGAGCGGGCCCGGGTGTTGCGCCGCGTACGCCCTGATGAAGAACGGGTCGCAGGTGAGGGAGCGCCACGAGCGGCAGACGGCGCGGAGGCGGCAGAGCTCCTTGGCCGGGAGCCGCAGCAGGACGTCGAACACCACGTCCGCCGGGAGCACCGGATCTGGCCCGCGTCGAGTCCGGCTGGTCGGCGGGGAGCGCCGCGCCAGGGATAGGGACTCCATCTGTGTCCAGAAGAACATGACAAAATTAGCCACACGCCCGAAATCTTGTTCAGCAAAGGGGGTGAAGATGCGTAGTTGAGGTTGAGGGACAATGTGTTGACTGAAGCTGGAGCGATGAGCAAGATGAGACGGAGCTTACCGTACAGCATATA
>JAUNZO010003689.1:0-62293 GCA_031894775.1 Chloris gayana
TGGATTGATTGTGATTACCTGGCAGCCAAGAATGACTTTATTCTCAACTAGGTGATTGTTGCATGCAAGCTTTCACATGTAAGTGATATCATGGCTTTTAGATAATGGTTATGACAATTGAGACCTAGGCTGTTTTGCTATTTCACACGGCCTTTGGAGTATCTGTTTTCTAATTTCTTCATGCAAACTATCTTGTTTTTATGAAACCTTAAATGCACAATTTGATGTTTGAGGGGACCTACCAATGCTTGTAGAGTACGTATTTAAGTAGATTTGGTTGTTCTAATGTGTTAGGCGCTCGCTTTTAGATAATGCTTGCATCCTCTGTCTTACCACGATCTGCTGGCATGGAGTTAGCCATTCTTTCTTCTCCAAGAAAAGAAGTTGATGACCCGTAGGAGTTCCACCTACACGCGGCATTGCTCCGCCGAGCTTTCGCCTATTGTAAAAAATTCCCCAATGCTGCCTCCCGTAGGAGTCGAGTCGTGTCTCAATCCAAGTTTCCTTTTGTTCGTGTATAGTGTAAATACAAGATTGTCTATCCTTATTATTAGAAGTGTATTAAAGTCATAGATATTTTTAGTACTATATATTTATAGGATTATATGTAGTGTGATATAGGTCCTTCATGTCAATTCTATATGAACACATCCATATAAGTAGCAATACTTACACTTTAGCTTACTTCTAATAATGTTTAGGTGGAACTAATGCTAGCTATTATCTAGACAACACTGAAGTTCCCCATGCATCATTGTTTTCTTTGTTAAGTTACAATGCATTTGCACCCAGAATCCTAAGTTGATGAGTCAATTCTATATGAACACATCCATATAAGTAGCAATGCTTGCACTTTAGCTTAGGCATCATTGTTTTCTTTGTTAAGTTGCTATGCAATAATCAGTTACATCCAAAAGCCTAAGTTGATGAGGAAAGGTGAACAATTCAATTATACTCCAATTGTCCTAATGTGCAGGCCCTCAAGCCGGCCGCAAATGTGGAATATTGGAGTGGGCTCCAATTTATTTGATAAATCGCGCCAGCCAGGATTCGAACTCGAGACCTCCGGCTCATATACCATATTGAATTGATGAACCAACTAGTTCGTCCAAAAACCTAAGATGATGAGGAAAGGTGACAATTCACTTATAAAACAACATTCTTGAGACTACTACAAAACATAATCATAAAAAGTAGACACGATATAAGAGACTGGAAATTATCACACGTCTTTCCCACATCCCACATCTGCGATGGGTGATACTATCACACGTCTTTCCCACATGAGACGATTTCTTTGGGTGGCTATCAAATATAGTTATCAGAGACGAGTCTCAAAACACCTATCTCTGTTCTAAAACCATTGTTGCATTTCAACAATTCTATGTTTCAACTAATTCTGTGTGGCAACATCTATACAGTATCTGCACAAAAAATGTTTATATTTAACAAAATGCATAATAAGTGTTGTTTGGCTAATATCTGATGTAGTTGTTAGTTCATTTTTAGACTATTTACCATGTCTTAATGTCATAAAAAAATACAAAACCTGGTGCAGTAACCAATAATTGGCCAACATTTTCTCCATTGCTCACCTAAAATGGGACCTTGAATACGAAGCAAGACTATCTGACATTGGTATTCATTCAACCAGCAGGCAGCTAAATTATTATTATTAGTAATAATCTAGGGAAAAGAAAGAGTCAGTAATCTTGAATAAAGGGATCTATATCTGGTAGACTGCTATCATTCCTTCCGTTCCAGTTTCATTGTAGGAGCATTTTCCCCTGCCCAAGGCATTCAAAGCTGCCACCATATTTTTTTCTACCATTTCGTTTCTTCAGCCTCTGCTGGGTTCTAAACTGCCGCCTTGCAAGCGAATACATCCACCTTGTAACCTCTTGGTTTCATCTATCTGTTGAATTTTTAGGTCAGTCTTAATGGAAGTTTTATGGACACAGTTACCTAGAGTGACACGTCATCTAAAAATATTTGAAACTAGGATGAAACACCCCTCTCTTAATGCATAGTTTCATCTATTATTATTTTCTAGGTTACATGCAAGACACAAGTTGTCTAGGTAACTGTGTATGCAGAGTTTCATCCTCATGAAACTCATTTCACATCTCTTCTCATTAATACACTGCCACATCACAAAAAATGACTTAGGCCCCGTTCGTTTCCTGCCCTCTAAAATTTAGCACTGTCACATCAAAGAGAATCTTACTATTTATAAATATTTCGATCAATTTAATGACAAAACCCTATTGACAGATTGATGCTAATTTTCGAGATGAATCTAATGAGCTTAATTAATTTATGTTTTGCTAAAGTGATGCTACAGTAACCGTCTTCTAATTATGACTTAATTAACCTCATTAGATTCGTCTCGTAAATTAGTCTAGGGGCCTGTAATTTATTTTATAAATAAACTTTATTTAGTACTCTTAAATAGTCGATTCTTTTTGATGTGACAGCTCTAAAGTTTAGATCTCGAGAAAACGAACACACCCATATGACACTCTATTTATTGCTCATGAAACTCCCACTGAGACTGGTCTTAGGTTGCCTCATCGGTTTCCTCAATCTAGTTTATCAAAGAATTCAATGCAAGGAAGAAGTAGAGAGAGGCTGGCACGTACATAGAGTCGGAGGATCTTCCTCTGAAACAAAGACCGGTGCTTTCTACAGATCCTTCCGAAACCGGTGCCTTCCAGAAGGGCAAATGATCCTCCGCTCCGGTGGCGTATGTGGCGGAGGAGGACATGGATGCCCTGGACTGCGGCGTGTGCTTCCTCCCATTGAAACCTCCCATCTTTCATGTGCGCGTCCACTCATAGGAAAGAACATTCGGCGAAATTTTCACCTATATATCAGAAATATTGTATTTATCCTGATATAATTTTATCTTTGAAATTTCAACATTAACTATATATTTATTTATCAAAAATAGCTTTTGTTATACATATAGCTATCATAGTTTGTAGATTAAAGACCTTTTCTAATTAAATCATGAAAACTATAATTATTTTTTAATCACCGAAATTACCGATATATTCGAAATATCGTGTTTACGGTGACGCCTGATATTTTTTTGTACCGGAATTTTTTCCTAGCCACTCCATCTTGCTGCATTGATCCATCAGTTCTTCTACTAGCTTATTTCGTAATTCCATGTGTCTTTATACTGCGCATCTCCTGATGATCTGATCTGTGGCTGCAGTGTGGTGTTGCCGGCGAGTACCGCCGGTGCCATGCCATGGAGCGGATTGTGGAATCTGTCCGCGTGCCTTGCCCAAATGCAGCCCGCGACCCCGGCCTACTACGAGCAGCACGGCCACCGCTTAACCTGCGGGCATGCACCGTCTCACTGCCCCAGTGAGGCCTGCAGCTTCGTCGGCTTCACGGTGACGGTCCGGGACCTTGTCTCCAGCTGGTTGTGCGCCACTTTTGTGTGGCCTGGTATGAGAGTTGGGTCATGTTTCATAATACTTTTCAAAGTACTTTTGGTCTGCATTCTAGGAGAAGTTATCCAAAGAGTTGGAAAAAACAGATTTTACTCCTACTTAAAAGTACTTATGTACTTAAATTCAAAAGTAGAAGAAGCACAGCTTCTTATAGGTTCTCTACTCATCTTTGTACCAAGCCTGTGTAAGAGAATCCATTTTTTGTAGAGAATTTTGCTTTTAGAGAAATAGATTTTTTGGATAATCTTGTTTTAAAGGATCGATCTGTTTCTTAATATATGGTACCATATGGGCCCTCAAATCTGCCCAATAGGCCTTGTACCAGTCTGGGTACCGATATCTGACGATTATTTATCAGTGTGTGCCGGTGGCTTCACGATGGTTTCAAGATCATCCTCGTCGCTCATAGCACCGATCTAGGCACCGCTGACAGCGGTAAGTACCTGTTTCTGCTCATCATAGCGTGGCAGCCTGCTGTTGGGCGTATCATCTCCGTGCACAGGATCATATTTTCTCATGTTCCTAAAGAGCGATCTGAAATATTCTAAATGAATACGTGTCTCTGAGACATCTTGCAGGTGTATTTTTTTTTTGTAGTTATCAGAGATAGGAATTCCAAAGCACCTGTGTTTTGTTTCTGTCGAACGAAAGTTCTGAAAACATTGTTTAAATTTCAACAATTCTATGTCCTAAACTAATTTTGTGGGCCAACTTCTGCTCAATATCCGCACAAACAATTCAACCAATCCGTACAAAGAAGTATAGAGAAATACTCGAGCTACATCAGTCCAGAATGCGAGTTTTGATCAGCAGATTTAATCCACCTCATTAGACCATCTACTGACATGGATAAAAGCGAACAAGTAGAGATGCATTGGTCGGAGCTTACAAATTCATGTTTGAGATCGCTCCATGGTTTCTGAAAATTTAGATTCTGGATCACTTGACTATATGAAGAGAGAGCCCAGTTACAAACTGGAATACTGGATTGCTTTCCTCACTGCCATCGTACCACCATTTCAGGGCATGTGATCCTAGTATAGATGCTTGTCTGGATGGCTATATGGAGAGCGATCGGGGTCCTCTGAAGTAGAGGCTTCAATTCAGAGAATTTACTGTAGCGTGAATTAGGGGCATTTTTTATCCGTCAGATTGAAAAGTAAGGAGCTAGATCTGTTGCTACAGTACCGGTTCAAACAGGAAAAACGGTGCAATTTTTTTGTTAACAGTGTTTGCTACAGTACAACTTCAGGGTACTGTAGCCCCTCTCATGAATTTCTGTAGCTACTGCTACAGCTCTCTGAATTGATACCTTCAATTGAAAGGACGCTCGTCCTATGGAGAGTGATGGTGAGGTGCAGAACATCATCACGTTTGACAGCACCATCCACCTCGAGATCACTGAGGATTCCACATGGTGAGTGGTGGGCCCAGCCGATCCTCATCTTACAGCAGAGTCTCCCCGTCATCTACTTTTTTTTTGGCAAGATCCACATGAAAGATGAGAACTGAAACCATGATAATCAACGGTTGAAGTTTGCATCTTGCATGACTCACTACGGGAAAATCCAAGTATGCGAGTGTTCAGTTGTTTGCCGAGTGTTTTTACTCGGACACTCGGCAAACAATGTCTTTATCGAGTGCATACAAAATACACTTGACAAACAAATACACTCGAGTTTGCCGAGTGTCATGAAAACACACTCGGCAAACTTGCTTATTTGCCGATAAAAGCTATGCCGATGGCCCTTTATCGAGTCCGGCCGGCACTCGGCAAACAACCATTTTTCCGTAGTGACTTGCTCCAGGGGTACACCCGCTGAAATTTGCCGGATTCGATCTACAAGTACTTAAAAACATCAGTTTAGGTCATGCTACTAAAAGTTTCTCTGAGATGCTTTTGGAGCAGGGGGTATTTTTCACATATTTGTTTATTTATAAAACATTTTACGATTAAACCGGCTAACAAATATTTCAGTTTTCACCCTCAAGTGTCTGTGTCAAGGTAGCTGGCATGGAACGTGTACTAAAACACAGATGTTACTAGCTCGGACGCTTATATAATATAGATAATAGTTGATAACCCCGCGTTGTAAGCGGGACTAAAAGATATTAACTTTAAAATTATAATCTAGAACTAATTGTGTTAATCTCTAACATCTATTCTTTATCTTAATGGTTGAAATTAATTATGATGATGTGGCGCAACGTGGAATAAGAGAAATAGTCATTAAGACGTGCTAGTGGGTTGCATCTTTTATATATAAGTACTACCTCCGTTCCAAAATGTAAGCATTTGTTGACTTTTCGAATTCAAAAAATGCTTACATTTTGGAACCGAGAATTCAAGAAGTCAAACCAAGAAGTCAAACCAAAAAATGCTTACATTTCAGAATTCAGAAGTCAAACCAAATTCTAAAAAGTCAATAAATCGCTACATTTTGGAACGGATTAGAAACGTTAGCGATGTCCTTGTCCAAGACCACACTGCTGTTGATATCAGTTCCACACCAACGGCCTTGACGCTAGCGACATGTCCTTGTCGAAGACTTTGACGCTGCTGTTAACGTCACTTTCACAATAATGGCCTTGACGCTGACTCCTCTGGGTCAAAATGCAAAATAGATGTTAAATATTAGAAAATGTTTAAGAAAAAAAGTCAAAAGGTATGAAAAAAAACACTGCAATCTAGGCGCGGCTGTGTCAAGAACGCATTTACCCATGTGACGTTGTTCGTAGGCCCACAAAGATAGAAGCAAACAACCAGAGACTATACATAAAGCAGGAAGGTGAAATGAATAGCCCAGATGAACATGATGTATCTAGACTGGATGCTAGATCATTTGAAAAGCCCAGGCTGCATCATATATGGAACACTCACTGGAGACGAGCCTGTGTTAGCAGCGGCATGAGTCAGCATATATAGTTAGCTCCACTGATAGTAACCTTCTGACTTCTTGAATAGTTAGAACAAAGGGCCATGGGTCAGAATTATTAGCTCAATAGACAGTAACTTGCTGACTTCTTGAATAGTTATTTATTGCTGCTTCTTGAAGTAAAAGCCTTGGAAGTTTTCTTTCAAAATTTTCAAAGTAATTGACTTTGTGTAGCTAAGATATTAACTAGAGACAGCTATATATGTCGGTGCATAAGGATTAATTTTACATGCATTCATATGGATGGCCTAAACAATGGAAGGAAAGAGAAGAAACAAAGGATGTTTTTCAACACTCTTATCACTCGGGGCGGAGCCCAACATAGATGATGCTATATCTTTTATGTTTTAATTTTTTCTATCTTAAATATTTTTAGTTGATGTCTGGGATGTAAATGCAAAATTAAATGGCAAAATATCAGAGATCCACATTGCACATGCACGCTAGAAGTGCTTAGTCATAATTATGCATAAGGATTATTGTATTGACATGAAGAGACCTTAGTAACCACAATTTCGTTTTTAGTTTCACCAGTACAGTGGCCAAACTGAAATAACTGGACAAATGTTATCGCCATTTGTACATTTCATTATTTGTATTATATAGTTCGTCTGTTCTTAACTGACGTTTGTTAAAAATTGTTCCAAATAAAACTTAAACTGTTCTGGTAACAATACTATTATAAAATAGGTTTTTTTTAGAATAATACCCCCCTCCTCCCGTGTTACCACCTTTTTCTATTCATGATGTCTTTACAACATCAGAAGATGTAAAATCGGGCGGCAGAGTACCCAATCCATTATGTACAGTCACAGGTACAAAAGTATCGTAATTTACCATAGGTAACAAAATTTCTTTCGGTTTAAGCTAATTTTCTTCTTATCATTTATAAACTTCCAAGAGAAAAAATGGAGATCGCTATCCCTCTAGTACTAGCTAGTCGTTTGTTGACTCGACCAGCTGCACCCGTGATGTTGCTGTGTCTTCCCGCCAATTAACATGCAGTACTCTAATGCAAGTTGCATAGACTAATTCGCATCCCATGGACCATATTTAATTTTTTCTTATGCATGTTGTCTATTTAATCCGTTCATCTAGCCTATCTAATATGTCACCCTCTCCTTCCGAATAGCATAGCAGCTAGCAAGCTCATTCGTTCTCCGATCTTCACGCCATGCCTCCCCTCTACATTTCACTTATTCTCTTCTTGGCCATGAACAACGCAGCATCATCTTCTGCCTCAACAGATGCTCTCACGGCAGGCCAGACGCTCGGTACTGCTGACAAGCTTGTCTCAAGGAACGGCAAGTTTGCACTTGGTTTCTTCCAGCCAAACATCATCAGTAAGTCTGGACTCAACACTGCCTCCCCACAGACCTTAAATATCACCTCCCCTACTGGTATCTTGGCATCTGGTTCAATAGAATCCCAGTTCTAACCACTGTATGGATTGCTAATAGAGAGGAGCCAATCCTGATCCCCAACCTCAAGCTAACATGGTTGAAAATGTCAGGTGACGGCAATCTTGTCATAGTTAACCTTACCGGTACTACTGAATCTGTAATCTGGTCATCTCAGATTGCCAATAGGACAGGAAGAATCAGCAAGAACGCTACCCGTGCTGTTCTCTTAGATACAGGAAACCTTGCTCTCATAGGAAGCCCGTCAAGTAATGTAACGTTATGGCAGAGCTTTGACTATCCAACAGATGTTTTGCTTCCAAGTGCCAAGATTGGCTGGAACAAGGTCACTGGCTGGCAGATTCAGTACATCTCAAGAAAGAACCTGATTGATCCACGTCTTGGTTCATACTGCACTGCTCTAGAGACCAATGGAGCTTTGGTTCATAAGGGCCGCAACAACCGGCCCTCCAATGTGTATTGGTCTTGGGGATCGGTAAAATCATCGACCCATAACCTTATACCACTATTCAACTCATTAATAGACATGAATCCGGAAACTAAAGGTTTGATTAGCCTCACTTACGTTGAAACTAAGGACGAGGAGTACTATATGTATAGTTTATGGAATGAGTCTTATAATTTGTTCTTCCTCCAAGACACCTTTGGTGGACAAATCAAGCTAAAGGTCTGGTCGCAAGCCCAACAGTCATGGCAAACAATGTATACCCACCCTGTTTCTCCGTGCACCGCCTATGCTGCATGTGGACCTTACACAGTTTGCAATGGCATTTTGTATCCCTCATGTGAATGCATGGAGGGTTTTTCTCAGAAATCACCACGTGATTGGGAACTTGGTGATCCTACCGGGGGATGCATCCGCGATAATCCATTAAGTTGCTCTAGTGAGAAAAACACAACTAGTAATTCAACAGATATATTATTCTACCCGATAACCCATGTTACGTTGCCATATAATCCCCAAATCATAGAAGAAGCTACCACTCAAAGCAAATGTGCAAAAACTTGTCACAAATTGTGCTCCTGCACAGCTTATTCCTATAACAATAGCGTCTGTTCCATATGGAATGAGGAGTTGCTTCATGTAAAGAGGAATGATGGCATTGAGAATACTTCTGAAGAAGTTCTTTACATCCGCCTTGCTGCCAAAGATTCATCGAGTTTGAAAACAAACAAAAGAAAATCAATCACTCAAGTTGAAACTGTTGGAATAATTGTTAGTTGCGGGTTATTAGTGATCATGCTCTTGTTAATGATCATTTGGAGGAACAAACTCAAGTGGTTTGGTGCATCGTTGCACGGGATGACTCAAGGTAATAGTGGAATTATAGCATTTAAATATACTACTTTAGTTCATGTTACCAAAAATTTCTCCGAACAACTAGGAGCAGGAGGTTTTGGTTCAGTATTCAAGGGAGAGCTAAATGACTTGATGACTGTAGCAGTTAAAAGGATCGATGTAGCCCGCCAGAGAGAGAAGCAGTTCAGAGCCGAGGTTAGCTCACTTGGATATATCCAACATATCAACCTAGTCAAATTGATTGGTTTCTGCTGCCAAGGTGACAAGAGGCTGCTGGTGTATGAACACATGTCAAATGGATCTCTAGATGCCCATCTATTTCATAATAGTAATGCTATTATTGTCTTAAGTTGGAGTACCAGGTATCAAATTGCCATAGGAGTTGCGAGAGGATTATCCTACTTGCATCAGTGTTGCCACAAATGCATCATACACTGTGATATTAAGCCAGAAAACATACTTCTCGATGCATCATTTGTTCCTAAAATTGCAGATTTTGGGATGGCAGCGGCTGTAGGAAGGGATTTCAGCCGCGTTCTTACTACATTCAGAGGAACTATAGGGTATCTTGCCCCGGAATGGCTTAGTGGTGTTGCTGTTACACCAAAAGTTGATGTGTATAGCTTCGGCATGGTGCTGTTAGAAATCGTCTCAGGAAAGAGGAATTCACATGAAGCATGGAGCGGCAGTAGTACCGATTATGTTGATGAATATTTCCCTGTGCAAGCTATCAGAAAGCTTCACGAGGGAGATGTGCAGAGTTTGATGGATCCACATCTACAAGGTAACTTTGATTTGGAAGAGGCTGAAAGAGTTTGCAAAGTTGCATGTTGGTGCATCCAGGATAGCGAGCTTAACCGGCCAACAATGAGTGAAGTTGCCCAGGTTCTCGAGGGTCAACAAATGGTTGGTATGCCTCCAGTGCCAAGACTACTTGCGGCGATAACTGAATGCTCCAGCACGGCTTCGGTTTGATGTGTTTTATCAATGCTTTATAGTGAAGTGTTACCTATCATTCTTTCAGGCTTTCAGCGATTGAATTATGGTGCATGCTGTCTCACGTTATCTTATCCTATTGGCTTCTAGTAGTAATAAGTTGCTGACAGAAATATGTGCCGCGACTAAGCATGTGCTGCAGGCTATATGTATAGCGTGGATTGTTGTCCATTTCTTTCCTTCACATATATCATCTTTTCAATCTAGCCCAGTACACTGGTATTATCCTGTAGATGATGCAGTGGATAAATACTAAAATGTTGACCCATGGCTACGATTGTTACGAAATAATAAGTAGGGGAGAAGAAAGAAACAACTGGCCACAACTCATGTCCCGTCATGCTATTAGTTACCGAGAGTGATTGATTCATTTAAGCATAGCACAGAACCAATATGTTAAGGATGCAAAACAGACCGGGCATACAGTGATTACGTGGCCAAAAACAAAATAAATTAAAGTTAAGTAAAACAGTGGCTGAAGAGCAGAAGAGGTGACTGAAGAGCAGAAGTGGTTGGTAAACGGTATTACTTCCACTTATGACTTATAAAAGGGGGCTAGCAGTGGTGACGACAATCTGATTTGTGAACTATTTATGTTGTGCATGAATAGACTGATTCATCTCATCTACTGGATTATTTATGGCTACATCTCACCTACATCAAGGTAGAACATGGAAGGTGCTTGACTGGAACATAAGAGGTATCAACTCTGACAAAAAGTGGAATGCTATTAGAAATAAAATTGGACAAACAAACTGTGACATCATTTGCCTGCAAGAAACTAAGAGGGATACTTTTGATTTAAATTATATCAAGAAATTCTGTCCTCCAAGGTTTGACAAGTTTGAATTTATACCATCGGCGGGTAATTCTGGGGATGCATCACAATCTGGCAAAGTTCCAAATTTGATGGAATCTTGGATTTCTCTAATGAGTATGGTTTATCAGTAAAACTACAATCACAACACACTGACATTACATGGATTTTAACCAACATTTATGCCCCATGTGAGCCAAAAGCTAAACCAGCCTTTCTACAATGGTTCCAGAGTATAGATATTCCACATGATTGCAATTGGTTAGAGGTGGGGGATTTCAATCTCTTAAGATAGCAAGAGGATAGCAACAAACTTGGTGGCAATGTTGCAAAAATGATAGCCTTTAATGATGCCATAAGTGCATTAGGTATCACTGAAATCCCTCTACAAGGTAGAAGATATACATGGAGCAACATGCAAGAGAACCCACTACTGCAGAAAATAGACTGGTTCTTCACATTGGGCACTCGAATTCCCTGGAACAAAAGAAAAAGGATTGACCAGAGATACCTCAGATCATGTGCCTTGTCTAATCACAATCATTACTTCCATACCCAGACCAAGAATCTTTATATTTGAAAACTACTGGATGGAGCATAGAGATTTCCTATCTAAGGTGCAAGAAGGATAGAACTTACCAGTAAGAGATATGGACATAGCAAAAACAATAAATGCAAGTTGAAAAAATCTAAGAAGAGTTCTGAAAGATTGGGCTTCTCAGTTCTCTAATCTATCAAAGCAATTGAAAACACAAAATTAATACTCAATTTGGTGGATACTATTGAAGAAGCCAGAGACCTGATCCTGGAGGAATGGAATTTCAAAGGCATCATAGAGTCATTTGGAGTCTCTCTTAAAGCAGAAGAAAATATATTGGCAGCAAAGAGGTGATATAAAATGGCCTAAATTTAGAGCTGCACCTACAAAAGTTTTTCATGCTAGAGCATCAATATCTCACAGAAGGAACACAATCTACTTGTTTAACAAATGAGGATGGACAACAAGTATGTGATCACCATGAAAAAGAGAAATTACTTTGGGAGGCCTATAAAGATCGACTAGGTACCTCAAATGAAACTAGTATGCTTTTTAATCTAGAGGAACTCATGCAACTCGGGAGAGGATCCGAGTTGGCTAGAAGAGCCTTTTACCCAGGAGGAAATCAATCAAGCAGTAGCAGAGCTGCCCAGCAACTAATCCCCTGGGCTAGATGGGTTTAACAGTGATTTTATGAAGAAATGCTGGCCAATTATTGCAAAGAATTACTATGCACTCATATTTGCATTCTATGAAGGACACATCTGTCTCCAAAGCATCAATGGCTCATACATTACACTTGTACCCAAATCGGATGCACCAATGAGTGTCCATGACTATAGGACAATTTCTCTACTAAATGGGACCATAAAGTTAAATACCAAACTGCTGGCAAACAGACTGCAAACAGTCATTCTAAAGTTGATACATAAAAACCAATATGGATTCCTCAAACAGAGAAGCATTCAAGATTGTCTAGCCTGGTTCTTTGAGTACCTACATCTTTGCCAAAAATCAAAGAATGAGATTATTCTACTGAAACCGGACTTTGAAAAAGCCTTTGATAACGTGGAGCATCAAGCAATGCTAGATGTCATGTAGGCAAAGGGATTTGGAATTAAATGGCTGCAATGGATGAAAATGATAATGCAAACAAAAACCTCTTCAATCCTATGAAATGGAGTACCAGGGAAAGTCTTTTATTGTAGAAGGGGAGTGAGGCAAGGTGATCCTTTATCTCCACTTTTATTTGTCTTAGCAGCTGATTTACTCGAGTCCATACTTAATAAAGTCAAAGATCAAGAACTCTTTAAGTTGCCAATCACAAGAAGAGTGGGTCAGGATTTTCCAATGGTGCAGCATGCAGATGATACTCTAATTGTCATGGAGGCATGCCCAAGACAGTTAGTGATTCTCAAAGCTCTACTACACACTTTTGCAGATTCTACTGGACTTAAAGTTAACTGCCACAAGTCAATTATGGCCCCAATTAATGTAGCAGAGAACAAAATGCAAATTCTGGCTGGAACTCTGAATTGCCAAATAGGATCTATGCCTTTCACATATTTAGGTCTACCTATGGGAACAACAAGGCCATTAGTTGCAGATTTTCTACCTATGGCACAAAGAATAGAGAGAAGGTTACTGGGATGTGCCCAATTCCTAACACAAGCAGGGAAGCCGAAAATGGTTAATTCTGATTTATCCTCTCTGCCCACATACTATATGTGCGCCTTGAAAATCCCTGAAACAATCATCAAGCAGGTTGATCAATATAGAAGACATGGGTCATGGAGAGGGTCAACTCTCAATGCCAATAAACCACCACTGGTAGCTTGGAAACTTGTCACAAGGCCAAAGTCAGAAGGAGGACTAGGTATCATCAAGCTAAGTGTACAAAACAATGCATTACTAACGAAGCACATACAGAAATTCATGAATACAGAAGACTTGCCATGGGTCAACCTTCTACGGGAAAACTTCTATAGGAATAAATCAGGTGCCAGGATCTTAAAAAAAGGGCTCCTTTTGGTGGAGAGACATCATGAAACTTATTGAACTATACAAAGGAATAGCATCAGTCAAAGTAGGTGATGGTTCAACAATTCTGTTCTGGGAAGATTCTTTTGCTGGATGTCCACTAAGGCTGAAATATCCAGAAGTACACTCATATGCGAAAACTGACAAAACTCTCTTGTCACAAATTAAGGACCAAAACTTCTTTACAGATATGTTCCACCAACCTCTAAGTGTCCAAGCATTTCAACAATGGGAGGAAGTAAATCAAATACTACATGATCTGTAGCTAACTGAAGAGAAAGATGAATGGAGGCATATAAAACAAACAGGCAAATACTCATCATCCAAGTATAAAAACAAATTCTTGGACATATGACTGTACACCCAGCTTTTAAATGGCTCTAGAGATCCTCTTGCCAACCTAAACACAAGGTGTTTTTCTGGGTCCTACTCAAAAACAGGCTAAATACTAGAGCTTTGTTGAGAAGGAAAAATATGAACCTAGACTCCTACACTTGTGATCTCTGCATCTTACAAAAGGAAGAAACACTGAGGCACCTTTTCATCAAATGCAATTTTGCACAAGCTTGATAGAGAAGTATTAGAATAAATACACCAAGATGGCTTAATGCACAACAAGCAGTCAAGTGGCTAAGGAAAAAGTTGAGAGTCCCCTTTTTTATGGACATCATAATATTAATATGTTGGAGCATATGAAAGGAACAAAATAATTGGATTTTCAATCAAGTTGATCCGTTGGTAGAAAACTGCAAAAGGAAGTTTCTTAAAGAAATGACAATGGTTATCCATAGAGCCAAGAAGAGGAATGTAAAACCCATTCAACAATGGATACAACAACATTCTTAGTTTTCTTTGTCTGTACTCTTTTCATCTTTTGGTTTCTTTTATTTTCTCACTTTTGTATTATACACTTTGATTGCAATAAACCACGGGAGGAGCGCCAGATTCTTCAAAAAAAAAAAAAATTCAAGAAGAGGTACTGCTGCGGGGTGCCGGCAGCATTGTCGGTCCCGGTCCTGGCGAGGACGAAGTTGAAGCCGTTGCGGAGGCGGATGTCAAAGTATTCCGCCTCGTTGCAACTGGACTGTGGTGCACGACCATCCGTGAACTCCGGTGAGGTGGTTACGGAGCACCACATGGAGCCGACGAAGAGTACCATGAAACATGTCTAGGGCCCCACAATAACAAACTAATTTAGGGGCAGAGTCCCGTAAGGATATTGTGAAACTCTTAGTATAAATTTTAATTTACAAGCAAGAATGCAACTATTCATCAACACGAAAAATGAAATATGATCCGTATGCACATCCTAAATTCCAAAGATGTCGTGAACAAGTATGATTCCAGATGACACAAAACTAAAATACTGATAAAAACAATAGCTTTTGAACTATGGTGCACCATTTGTAAAAGTAAACAAGAGCAACAATTGCCTTACTATAACAATTTCACAGCATGGATGACAACTTTGATATGATGAAAATTAGGATGAATTTAGGTAATATAACTGCTGCACCCTAGCATTTTCGAGTTGACGACATATATGCACACAAGCATTTTTTGGTTGACGACACATAACATGATATGGAGATGTTATTCAGTCGTGAGACAAATCCAGTTGAATCTGTATTTTATTTTAGTAATCGTTTATGAAGATTTGGAAGTATAAATATTTCAAATAAAACGATGCTATATCAATGCTAGCCGAGCAAAAAAACCTTGCTAGTTTTTTTTTTTATGATACAGTACCAAGTAAAATCTGGTTTAAGAATTGCAGTCATTAATTCTAAAAGTTTCATCAACTGTTTCTTCAGACGACTACAAATATGGTCAGCGAGAAGAACAAGTGAACCAGTATGCCAAATAATGAATGACACAACCGAGCACTAAGTTCAATTCTTTCAGCACAGCACAAACAGTTGGTAAGGATACGAAGCAGACCAGCAGTTTTTACACTGAAGCAGTGATCATGTGCCCAAAAAGACAGTAAATGAAAACTCGTAATAAACGGGAGCTCATGTACCCTGTCACCAAATGGTACGACTGGTGATGGTAA
This sequence comes from Chloris gayana, assembly GCA_031894775.1. Classification (NCBI taxonomy): domain Eukaryota; kingdom Viridiplantae; phylum Streptophyta; class Magnoliopsida; order Poales; family Poaceae; genus Chloris; species Chloris gayana. The sequence goes on from JAUNZO010003689.1 coordinate 15,572, forward strand.
CCTCAGCTGTGAGCGTGATAGTATCCTCTTGTCGTTGCCGGCGACAACGCAGTCCGGCACGACAAACTGGAAGCAGCCGTACGTCAGGGCGAGGCAGGCAGGCAGGCAGCCCGTTGTTGGAGAGGTCGGAGCGAGCATGCTACTCGGAAACAAGATTTCTGATGGTGCTCAGTTGCCAGCAGATTGCCGTCGCGACGCAGGTATGACGAGTACCTCAGCTCGCATCGCATCTCCTTTGAGTTCGAACAGGGACCGTGGATGCAGTGCACGGAGATGGCGCGCCCGGAAAGCGGCTGCTGGTGGCGCACCAGCACGTTCAGCAGGAAGAGGTACTGCCGCGTGACGGACGAAGTTGAAGCCGTCGTGGAGGCGGACGTCGAAGCAGCTGCTTGCCCTGACCTTGGTGCACGGCCACTCATGGACTCCGGAGATGAGGTGGTCCCAGAGCGCCGCCGTCGGGCCGACGAAGAGGCACTTCTCCTTCTCACCGGGGCAGCGGCACGGCGCACGCCTCGTTGTGGGTGAGCTGGTCGCAGTACGCCAGCCGCGCCGTGCATCCACGGGACACGCACGGACGCCACCACACGCTCCATGACGAGCTTGTTGCGGCACTGCTGGCACACCGCGTGCCCGACCCGGCACTGGAAGATGGGGGCTTCAGCGGGAGGTGGCACACGCCGCAGTTCAGGGGACTGATATCATCCATCATTGCCGCCGCCGCCGCCGTCGCAAGGTTACCATGCTCCTCCATCCAGCTTTCTCTCGGTTCTTCACCTCTGATTATACTCCCTCCATACTGCAATTAGTTGTCATTCTGGGCGAGGAAAAGAATTTTCGATTACATGTCGTTTTGCTTCGTCTCCCGTGTTTGCATGCAGTCCGATGCAAAATAATGACCGACGCAGAAAAAAATAGCTGCCCATAGGGGTCGAAACCGCAACCAGATTGGTTGAGGACTTCATGGCCACCACGCTAGCCACTCCGGTGAATGCAGACTATTGAATGTAGTAGCCCCAACAGGATATTTAATACTTATAGGAAAACAGGGAAATATACCACCTACTTAATTACATCTTGGTATGCTAAAAACGACATCTAATTGAAGTATAATTGAAGTATGGAGGGAGTACATTACTAGGGTTGGGTGGCGCGCTCCGCCGCGCGTCGGAGGGCCCTGTGTCTGTCATTTCGTCTGCCGCGTGGTTTTGGTCGGAGCGGTTTGTCAATATTGTGGTGCCGTCGCGGAGTGTGTTATACGCTGTCTTTCCATGTTTTTTGTTTGCCGCCACGTTTCTCTTGCTTGTCGACGCGTGTTGGCCGTGAGGCCGTTCGGTCCGGTGACCTGGACGGCGGGTCTAATAATAAAAGCGTATGTTGGGGCTCGCGTTTCGAGCGCAGCGCAAGGAGGTTGCTTGTTCTCTGTTTCGCTTTGTACGCTGTTTGTGTTGGAAGACGGTTCGCTGGATGGCGTTCCCGCCGGCCGTTCGGGTGAGCCTGTTTGTTTTGCCCCTTTTTTACGGCGGGCGCGCGCGTTTTCTGATGTTGCGGCGAGGTTGGTGTTTTTTTTTTTTTTTTTTGCAGAGGTGGGTCCTCGGGCCTATGTTTCACGGCGCGTGATGCTTGTGGCCGTCGCCAAGGCTCTCAAGGCGTCTGATCCGGAGTATTCGGCTGTGCCCACCGGTGACGGAGGGAAGTTTGTGGCAGAGGTGTCTTTCTGGGCGCCGTGGCGTGAGGTCGGGGGCTCTACTCGGCTTGTGTCGGCGAGGGGGCATGGATGCGATAGTATGGACGCGGCTGAAGAGAGCGCAGCTTGGTGTCTGATTCTTGCTGCGCAGACGGAGTATGGTGTTGTTGTTGTTGACGATTTTAATCTGTCAAAGTGGTGTTCAGCCATGGAGGAGAAGGGGATGCATCATGATGCGGCCAGCGCTTTCAGGAACGGGTGGAAGCGGACTCTGGACGATTTTCAATCCGTGCAAGAGGGTCTGGAGTGCGTGATGGTGGATGCCATGAGCGATTTCCCCAATAGTACGGTGGCTATACTGCTTCTGCTGCGCTTGTTGAATGGTCTGCCTGCCGAACGGCTTTGGGACGGACTGTCGTTCCATGCTCGTTTTAGTAAGGACTTTCAGTGAAAGAAGGAGCTGTGTGGTGGCCCGGCTGTGCGGAGGTGTGTATTTTGTAGGTATTGTGTTGTGCCTGTTTGAATTACATCTGTGTGTGTAGAATGATGTGTTTGTCTGTATTTTTATCGGAGACTCTCTGTTTCGCGTAGGCTAATTCGTATTGTAAGTTAGGTCAGCCATGTGTTGTGTTGTTGTTTATTTTGGCCGGGTCATCTGGAAGCTTTGCTTTGGGGTGCTGTCGGGATACAGCGCCACGTATTTCGTTCACAATTTCTACATGTGCGAGACGGAAATCTCCAAAGACACGCTAATTAGGAAGTGGTTTCAGTACATATGCATACTTTGTCCAGTACATTACAGGTCTACATAGGTCTAGTGATGCATCCAGGTTATGTACACACGCAGACTGAGATGAGCGGTCTCCAGGAGCTGTGGATCAAAGGCTGGTTCATTCTGGTCCCGCTGCGTTGCGCGATTGGTGCTGGATGCTGATTTTCCGTAGCTTCCGCGCTTCCCAGAGTGGACGGAGTGGCTGTGCTGCGACTGCTCCGTCGTGGGGAAGGCAAGGCGTGCACCGTCCAGGGCGTTGGTGGCGCTGGTGGAAGGTTGCCGTTGCAAAAGGCCGGCCGCGTGTTGCGTCTTGCGGCTGGCGAACAAAAGGCTGACCCCGGCGGGTCGTTCCTGAAACAGCAGAGGACCAAGTTATATGTGTGGACTTGGAACAACAGGTTAGCATGGTAGGAGATGGGAGTGGACAGCCGTGTGGCAATAGGTCTTACAGAGCGTGGGGCTGGGCGGTCGTGGCCGTTCTTCCTTCGGATCCTGCAGGACCTGGAGGAAGCGAACGGCAAACTGGTCTGCACGGGACGGGTAGCCTGGTGGTCCGTTGTACACATAGAGGAGTTCGTTGCCGCGATTAGGTCCTTTGCTCATGATGGTAGCCTCGATAGGGAGGAAGTCGGTGAAGTCCTTGCAGAGGCTTCGTAGACCTTGTTCCATGATGGAGGCTCGGGTGTCGCTCTCTGCATATGCTTTCATTGTTGCGTTGTTTTTCTGCTGAAACATGTCGGCCCAGAATTCAGCGGCGAGCAGCTTTTTTTTTTTGCTTGTTTCATGGACTTGAAGTTAACGTCTTTGACCTCTAGGTGCCTGAAATCGATCATGTACTCGATGACGGCTTTGGAGGCGCTCTGAATTGCGTCGTAGCGGTTTGTCTTGATGGGGCCCGTCAGAGTCCTGCGGACCTTTTTGCCGTGCAGAGATATCTCTGGCAGCTGGAGGTCAACCCATCCTTCGAACATGTTCAGGCCGAGATCAGTCACCCCGCTATCGTACTTCTTGAGCTTCAGGTGGTCTGTGATGTATTCCAGCATCATCGTGGGTGTGAAGGTAACACGATGTGTGATCTGCAAAAACAATGATGGAGATGACGCTGTGAGAGTTCTTGAGTTATTTTGGCGGATAGGTTGAAAAACAAACAGAGGAACAGGGTTTCTCACAAGAGCGTGTAATGTAACAAATTTTTTTAGCAAGGAAGTCACGACTGTAGCAGAATTTTCGTTCTTTCTCACTGGAGGCATTGAGGCCACGTATGGTTCTTCTAAGGAAGCAGCGTTCAGCTAAGTGCAGCGGAGGTGATATTTTTTTATTTCCCAAACCATTTAGGTCGATACAGGAGTCTGTGTGTTGCAAGAAGCTATATAAGCAAATGGATGCAAGGCTGGTCTATGCATGTTAGCCACTACGATTTCCTGGATCTACTCCCTCCGTCCCATTATGTTTGGCATTGTAGGAGTGGGCACAGGAATTAAGAAAAATTGGTAAAAGTAGGTGCGCAGAAAACGAGAAGGAGAGAGATAGAGATAGAGATGTGTTGGGAAAAGAAAAAGGTGTCTCGGGAAGTGAGAACGCCAAACATTTTGGGAAAATTAGATGATGCTAGAATGCCAAACATTCTGGGACGGAGGGAGTAGTGTGTAAGGGAGTGTGAGAAGTATTGCGGTGTTGATGGGAGCAGATCCATCACAGAACCGGCAATAGCATTGGAAGGCTCTCTGTTTTTTGTTTGTGCTTTTCTCTAAATATTTACTGAAACTGTAAAATAAGGCGCTCTAGAAATTACCTGGCTCTGCGGCGGGAAGTCTATGTCATCTTCTCCTTCACTTGTGTCTCCTTGTTTGACAATGGTGTGTTGGATTGCGTGAGCGGAACCGCTTATGTCATCAAGCTGGATTGACCTGCACAGAAAGGATGTATGGCAGGCTTGTATGAGGTGCCGCTCATCGAGGAAGACGCCATGCGCGTAATGTATGGACAGAGAATTTGCATCCGTATTGCAGGACGAAGTATTTTTGCAGGGGAGGTATACCTCATTCTCATGGAAGGTCATGTGCAGGTTCTGGGTTGCCTGGAAGGCGCCGCCTTCCTTCATGAGCGGGCTTGTGGCCCGAGGGATCGGGTGGTTTCTGTTACCGGCGGCCTGACGGTGAGAGGAAACGAAACATGTTAGATCCACGTTGTAGGGGGCGTGCGTAAACAACGTCGTGGTGCGCATGGATGGAAAGGTGCTTCGAACGAACATAGGAGCAGATGTTGTACCTTGGCGGCGCTGGGAGACGGATCGAGCTCCCTCTTCCTCGGCTTCGGGGTTGCCGAGGAGGAAGCCCTCTTCCTCGGCTTCGGGGTTGCCGAGGAGGAAGCCGCCATGGTACGTTGCGGTCGAGGGCAACCCGCAGCTGCCGAAGTAAATGAGCGAGGAGTAGACCGGCAGAAGGTATGCGCCGGTGTATATAAAGGTCGTGCCAGCTGTGAGGGGCCCGTGTACGTGCCACGCGGTACTCGTTGTATGGAATACCCGTCAACCGTAGACGAATTGCCGGCCATAACCGTGATGGAGTAGACGATGGTGTTTCGTCACATTTTGTTTCTTGACACCGTAGAAGCACCGGTGCCATGCACCGTGGGCTTAGAACTGGGCCAAATGTGTAGACGGAGGGTGAGGATGCTGTGGCCCATTTCGACGATGACGAAACGGATGTTTTTTGTTCAAGCAGGCGGTCACACCTATACTTGGTAAGCATGTTTAACAGACCATCACAAGAACATTATGGACATAGACATTAAGGTTCCGTTATATCACCGATAGCATGGAATAAACAGACGGGTTCCTAATTGGACAGTTCGGTGCCTTGCAGGTCAAGGCAACGTCATCGCTGGACGCTGGAACATTCCCACCCACTGAAACGCGGCCTACAACATCGATCGCGGTGCTACAATAGTTTGCAACCGATGTGGGACTGTACAATCAAAATACAGCATGGTCTATCCTATGTTGGCGGATGGTGGTTATGGGGACGTCATGCGGGTGTTACATAGGCAGCTTCTTGGCTGCCTTAGACTTCCTGGCCTCCTTCTCGTCACTGGAGACATATAAAGATGTGTAAACTTATGGGAGCCAAACTGTGGTGGGCAACGATGAATTCTGTTTTTTGTACTTACCTTTCGGTATGAAGCAGTCTGTCGTCGGTGTGTCCGGAGACATCGTACTTCTTTTACTGTTGGGCGTCCGGTCGTTCGGTGGCGGAGGGGTATTGGGGCTGCCTACTTGCTGAAGCGACGATGTTTCCTTCAGTATATGGAGAGAAGATAGGCTGTAATGAATGGATTGATAGATAGTCCAGTTCAGATTGCTTTGTAGCACCGAGAAGGCAACTTGCTTGAACAATTGGGCTGGCGGTGGAAACTCCTGCTGTACCAGAGGCAGGTGCTGATGGATTTGCCTGGTCGCAGTGCCCTGTTATTATAATACTATAATATGTTCAGTGAATCAGGGAAATGTTAAAAAAATGGTGAAGGACATGATAACATGTTTGAGAGGAAACTCAGTCATGTTACTTAACCTGTTCGTCGAGCATGATGAGGTCAAGCCTCCGGACCTCCGGCGGGTTATCAGTGCTGTAGTAATTGCTGAACCTGACCAGCCTGACCTTCACACGCCACTGGTGCTGGTCTCTGCTGATGTCTTTAAGCAGACTGTAGTCCATGGCTTCCTGCTGAAAAGGAAGCAGTATGTGAGAGAACGTTCCAGTTCAGAACAACATGGAGGGAAACAGTACAGCAAATATTTGCAAGTAAGATGGGGACTTCGCTACGTTGTTAACAACCTGAGCATATAAGAGAGCATATCTGCAGTTAGGGCATTGTTTTACTATGAACGATGAACTGTACAGATTTACAATGATAACAACAAAATGATTTTGAAACATGTCTACAGATTACACAGAGGCTATGACTTCATTATACACTATATTTTTCGTGGTGTTGGCACAGCCACTGTCGTCATCCTCAATTAAGATGTGAAGACCCTGTCTGGAGGTAACCCTCGAAAATGCGACGTAAAGCTGGCCGTGCGTGAACACAGGATTCCTAAGGTAAACTCCGACATGTCCCAAGGTCTGCCCCTGACACTTGTTTATTGTCATGGCATATGAAACCCTAACTGGAAACTGCCGACGTTGTAATGTGAAAGGCCATTTCGTGCTTGTGCCGTTCAGAACAATTCTTGGTATAGCCACCATTTTCCCAATATGGGTACCCGTCATGATTTCGCCCTCAAGAACTCTATCCCCAAGCCTTTTGATCAGAAGCCGAGTGCCATTGCAGAGACCTAAGAACTGGTTTATATTTCTGAGAAGGACCACCGGGGTCCCTATCTTGACACGAAGGCTATGTTGAGGAAAGTTGTTTAGCGAAATTGAATTCAGGAACTCCGGCGGATACAACAATTCATAGTCATCTGGTTTCTCCATTGAATTGGCTATGGTGTCGTAACTAAGATATTCCCTAGTCTGTCCAGGAACCTTGTGAAGCATGAAATCATTGATTTCGTCAACGACGGAATTAACAGGGCAGACAACACATCTTTCAGCCAGGTACTGCACATCTAGATATCGATTTGGGAAATCAGCGTATATGGCATCGGTTATGGCTGAAACCTTGTCACCTTCAGCTCGGAGCAGCAGATCAGAAGGTATGGTTATCCATGTTTTCTCAACCTCATTGGCCCTACAGTGTGTAACAGCGTGGCCCTCTCCGATGGCGAGGATCCACTTAGCAAACTGTGCAATTTCTTCTTTGTCCTGCTGCGCGAGGGATGGATTTGAAAGGCGCATATTAATCGAGAGCTTCAGAACTTGCGCATGCTGCCATAGAAAGGATTTGAAAAGAGATGCTTTCACTATTTCCATCCTGTCTGCACCCTGTATAACAGGTAAGACCTGCCTGAAATCGCCTCCAAGGAGCACATGCATGCCCCCAAATGGTTTAAATGCGTTACCAGGGCTGTCAACCGAGAGAAGATCTTTAAGGGTCCGGTCTAAGGCCTTGAAACAGAACCTGTGCATCATTGGCGCCTCGTCCCAAATAATCAGAGACGTACGGTTTATCAGGCCTGCTAGATGCGTGCCTCTGCCAATGTTGCAGTGGCTAGACTCTTTGATGTCGAGGGGGATTTTAAAACGGGAATGAGCTGTTCGTCCTCCAGGAAGGAGCAACGCTGCAACTCCACAGGAGGCCACAGCAAGGACAATATGATCCTCAGACCAAAGTTTGGCAAGGATTGTGTTCCAAAGAAATGTCTTCCCAGTTCCTCCATGACCAGCGATAAAATAAAAGAAAGGTTTCCTCTGGTCTACTGATGAGATAACGGTGTCAAAGACATGTTTCTGTTCGTTGTTGAGCTGCTGGATGGCAGTCTCAGCCTGTGCTGCCAGGGCAGCCTTATCATAAGAAAGTTCTTCTAATATTAAATGGTTGCCCTCTGTTTGATCTGAGCAATCACCGGCACGCGGTATGTCGTATGCAGTAATGGAAAGGCCGTTGTTTGAAAACATCGCGGACAGTTCCTTCACCAAGGCCGGCAATAGGACACTGTCGGACATGATATACTTTGGGTTTCCCAGCAGCTTGCGCATTCTATGCACCAGATCATCTGCCATGTACGTCCAGAACTTATCAAAGAGGGCTCTAACATTTCCGACGTCACAGTATACCAGGACACTCATGAACAGATTTCTTAACTGGTATGCTGAAGCCCATGTAACTGCCTCTTCAAAGAGACAGAGCCACTCTGTATCATCTCCAATCAGGCCTCATGCATGGCAGGCCCCACGGAAGGTAGGATACAGTGTGTCATTGTAAGTCCGCAGATCCTCATATCCTTTCGCACCACGGACAACCATCAGAAGCATCCGTAGATAGAATGGCTCCCCAGTCCCGGGGTGAATGTACTTAAGCCTTCCTATCTTGGTGCCTCTTTTTCTTCGTTTCCACTCTTTCTTGTCCGCGTACCACGTAAAACAGGTTGGAAACTCACAATAGGTTAGATTCCTCCCATCTGAGTGCCCTTGATTGTAGGAGAACCATTCAGTTAGCATACTGATCTGAGAGGCAGGATCTTCGGTCACCTCCTCCAAGTCTTGCTCCTCGTGTACAGTGACCATGTTCATTCCAGGGAGGTGGACCAGTAAACGTTCTACAGGAGGAAACTTTGAATGTATTTCGAAGCCCATCAAACGCCATCCTGATTCGCAATATGAAAGGTACCGGGATCTGATATATTCTGCGATTTCATCAATTCCTTCTTGAGATACAGCAGCACTATCGGTTGCAGGAGGTGCACACTGTTCCATAGTGAGACCGTCACTTGTGTCGGGGCAAGGTTGTGTTGATGCTTCAGCAGCTTGGAGAACCAGCCTTGCGCAATCAAAGCCCTTGTTAACATATTTGAACAAATATTTCACCAAATATGTCTTGTTACACGCCTCTACACAGATGTGGGCCTGGTATTTTTTCAAAGCAGCTAAGCTGTGAGGGACCACAAATCTGTTGTCCAAGACGACACCATTTTTCTTGACCATAATATTCTTATTGCGCCGCCTATAAACAGGAAACCCATCTGAATCTAGAGTTGTTTCCTCTTGGAAAGACTTCGGGAACCTTTTAGAACATCTCCCATCTTGCATGCAAGGGCTCTTCGGATTGTCCTTCCCACATGGACCATGCATCATGTGCTCCTGCACCAGCATAAATCCAAGAGGATCGTCGCGGGGGTCCGGAAGCTCTGCTGATACATACTTGTCGATAAATGCAGGGGTCATCTGCCCACCTCTATCTGCTAACCATGTCAGCATGTGCGCGTGTGGGAGGCCACGTTTTGGAACTCAACGAGTGTCGACCACTCGTTAGGTAAAATAGTTACGTTCATAAAATATGCAAAAAAACGGGACATATAGTTTGGATAGAATAGGGAAAGTAGGGCAAACCAGCTCTAACAGGGCCATATAGACGGCCCTCCTTGATATCAAGCCTATACTCATCAAGTTTCATGTGGAAAACACGGCTTATCATCTCCGATCGGTCGGATGGCTTCGACCGGGCTCGGAACATATGGCATCAACAATTTCAGGCCAGTTTGAATTGCAGGTAAAAGTGTCAAAGAAGTCCGGAGCTCCATATGCACGACAAATAGCCATGCAATCATGGTAGTTTTGATTCATATACCGTTTGCTCCCTGGGTATGATGCTCGGCAGAATCTTCTTCACACCAACATGTTTGCCTGTAGATGCTCCTTTGCCCATCGCATCCGTGATACCTTGGTATGTCTCATTCCTAAGCCTCTTTTGGTTAAAAAAATGAAAAGAAAGACGGTTCGCCTCGATGCAGGAATAGACATTGACTCCATATTGTTGGGAGAGCCGACCGGAACAAGTTGTGGGGTTTGGTTGGTTCCTACGGTAGTGCAGGTAGTATCTATGGAATTCTAGCATGCTGACTTCATCTCGGCCTACATTCTTAACACCTCCCACCTCTCGGAATTTGATCCCGGGCTCGAAGCCCTTTTCTCCATAAGGGAACAGGAGAGGATATTGAAGCGCCATCAAGGCAGGATGGATAGGAGAAATCTGTTTAAACCTACACGTACGGGCCTCAACAACAACATCGAATTTAGAGAGCCCAGGAGTCATTCCTCCAACCAGCAAACCAGCCAGCTCCGAAGAAGTGGGCAGGCTATATCGACGGTCCTGCCCATGTGTGATGCCAACCAGCCTAATGGATACCTCCGGAGCAGTGGGAGAAGCTAGCCTATCACGCGCCATCCTAAATTGCTTCACCAAAAGGTTTGTTCGATCCAACATTGTGATAAGAGATGCCACAATATCTGGATCCGGTCCTCCATCACTGAGCATCTTCAGACCTAAATATGTTGAGACGGTTCTGCAATTCATTAGCTGTATCATGGATATACAGCTGGGCATATTCAGGCCGCTTCCCGTCAGGAGGAATGAGAGAACCTATCCGATGATGGACAACGCCATTTATCTTAAAGACATACGGGCCTCTGCCGGTGTTGATAGATTTGTCGATATCGACCCCAAGAGAGGTGAAAGCAAACAGGGAATTGTACTGCCTAATCAAGCGCATAAAAGCGTTGCTGCGAGGACCGCCATCAAACCTAATGAGCTCCCCGAGGGGCTCAGGTGCTGCCTGAAACTGAGGCAAGGAGATTTTCCCACCCCGGCAACAAAGATTGTACACAACATGACCATCATTGGCAGTGCTTCTGCTAACAATTCGCTCTTGGTACCAGAAAACAGCATAACAATGCTGGCACTCAAACTCTGGTCCTCCGTAGTAAGATCTTTCCTTGTAAGTCTCTGTAACGGAGCACGGTACAGACAATGAAGCAACAGGGCTAAGGGGAGGCGAAGACAAAAAAGAGGTACGAAACAACCTTTCAGGAAAGTGAAATACTCTTTTGGGAATACGACAATTGGCTCGACATATGGATCCCTCGCAAACGAAAAAAGGCCTACATAAATTTTATCGGAGGCTGAACCATGTATGATAGTAGAGGAACACCATCGATACGCAAATGACTAAAGGAGACAACGGTCACACCTAGCCTGCCTTGTACACGGCGCTTGTTAAGAAACACCCTGCGGGCACGGTTGGCCCTTGCAACAGCCCTAGGGACAATAGGCAATCGATGGTCTCCTGCACGCGAGGACAGAAACCAGAATGAACCAAGAATAATATAGGTTTACTGCTAACACGACTAACGAACGATGGCAGGCATACCGACGTATGATTGTCTTCAAGAGTCGCTCTACCGTCGGAAGACAAAAAGGAAAGCGGCTGTTGTGTCGCTGCACAGAGGAGACATGAGGAACAGGCTGTTCAAACCGTCCTCGCAAAGCCGATGGACAACATGCTCGTCGAGCACGGGTTGCCGCCGCATTTTCAATCGCCTGTTGACGCCGGCGCTTGCGAGTTGCAAGAGGCGAAGCAATGGGCTCTACAGGTAAACGGAAGAACAGAAGGAGATACAAATTGAAGAAACAGAAGATATCGAGAAGGGTCTCTGTATAACCAAGTGTAACACAGAAGACAAACCCGTCAGGGGCTGGAAGACAGCAAAGCCCACTGGTTCACCGATAGAAGTAGGCTGTGGCGAGGAGAGACGTCGCCGAATAGCTCGGCCACTATTTTCCACAGGAGAGCACCCCGACCGTTTCAATCTCGGCATGAAGGATGTATGCACTAATACAGATAAATCAGCAGGGACAGAACAACACCAACTTGGACAAAGCATGACAGCGAACACAGTAAACGCATACCTAACACCACAGCGCAGAAACGGCAGGCCGCAGAGTGCAAATTTACAGAAACAACAAAGCAACGCGATATAAAAAAACGAACCTAACCAAATACGTACCATACAGATTTAACAAACTGGACCCAAAACAAATAAGCAAACCAACAATACACGATGCAGGGAGTCACGATATATATCTACGGACGACATCACAATGCAGGCCCGACCAAAGAGATACAAAAAAACGTAAACGGCATATATATAACCCCGCGCTAATGTGTACCCTGAGTACTGAATAATTATTCAGTACCCAGACCCAACCGCACACAAGCGGGCTGAACCAGGGCAGCACCAAGCAGCGGCCAGAGCTCCCACGCCTCCCCCACTTAATTAATGAATTATCCTAATCAAATGCAATTAGTGAAAGGAAACAAAGCCATTGATAGATGCACATGCCGTGTGCACGTTGTGTGCATGCATGGTGCTCTATGGAAACAAATTCTGCAGGCTGGCTATTCTTTGTTGATTCCATTTTGAAACAATCAACAACATGTGAATGGAAGACTAAATCATGTATTAGAGAATAGATTAAGACTTAAGACCATAAATCTTTATAGAGTGGGTTGTAAAAACAAAAAAATTGCAACGTTGGTGAATAAAACTCCTGAATTTTTTTCTTAGACAAAGTATGCATGTGTAATGAAGGAGTTAAATCATAAAACTTGGTGGCCGATCATAAAAATATGTTTTTAGAATAGTGTAAGTTCCATCTTCTTAAGCAACAAATAAAAATAGCAAAGTTTAACCGCAGGGCAGGCTATGTAAGACATAGATATAGACGGCAACACGTTGGTTAAATTTAGAGGAAGAACACAACAATGGAACCAGCACAAAGACACCGCGACACACAGCGGCCAACAATGTAAGGGCATAAAGTGTACCATATACGGATCTACCAGCTTGGCATGAAGGAAATCCGAGCAACACAACAATAAATTTAAAGGAATGAGAACACAATCCATGCGTAACCCTACAGAAATCTAGATCTAAACGAAGCACAGAAGATGAAATGGAAAGAAACAAACACACCACCGGTAAACAACAGAGAAACGAAAGGAACCTCACCATGCGAAGCGACGGGAGACAGGGCGTGGACGGCGGGTCTGCTCAAGTAACCATTGCGCCGACGCGAGCACCCTGAAAAGGAACTGTCTGCGTCAAGCATAGCGACTGAGAAACCATGACCAGAACGGCGGGTAGGGAAGACCACATACCTGGATACCGTGAGACGAAGCACGCCGGCGAGGAAGCGACCGCGCAGCGAACGAAACTGCCGAGAAGGGGAACGACCACAGCCGCTAGGTCACCGCGCGACGGGGCACCGACAGGGGAGATCGGGGCGGCGCACACGAAGAAAGCCGTCCGAAGCATGTGGAAAGACAGGAACGGGCTGAAATCTCCGACGGGGAAGAAACGGGAACGGGCGACCGCCGCGACGGCGCTACCGTCAGGAAGCAGCCGACACCCGGCAGAACGAATGGCACACGCGTCGGCCGCCAACAGCGACGTGGCACTCGGTCGAAGCCGGCACCGGAAACGGAAGGGCCGTCGGGCCGGAGAACGACGAAGCACCCAAACCAGGCCCGGCGTCCGTGAAAAGCGCCCAAAACGGCTATAGAACACGCCGGACAACCCCGCCTGGAGAACCCGTCCGCGCCGGCACCGGGTCATTGGTGGGCTTACCTGTCCGGAGAACGACAGGGCACGAAAATCAGGCCCGGCGTCCGCTAGAAGCGGTCCAAAGCGGCTGAAGACCACACCAGGCCACAAAATCCACACCCGGTCCTCTGAACCACGAGTGGGCTCACGCGACGAAAGGCGACACCGCACCAAAATCAGGCCCACCGTCGGCCGAAAGCGTGCCAAAGCGGCTGGAGACAGCACCGGCCGAAACACCCAATGGGCCGGCCGTCCGGACGACGTAGAATCCAACCGCAGCTCGGCACTACAGGCGCGTGGAGACTGGAAGGACCCCACCTCAGGTAAAACGCCGTGCGACCTCCTTTCCAACCACACTAAGATGACGCGTCGAGACTGCAACCAGGCCACGACAGGCAAAACGCTGTGCGGCCTCCTTTCCTCCCACAGTTGGAGATTAGAATATAGGTAACCCTGCAGCGGCGGAGTACTGAACACCGTACCACATATATATAGTCCTTTGCTACCGGCAGCAGCAGAAACCCAGCTCCTCGACTTCTTCCTTGCATTCACTCCACTTCTTTAAGGCCCTTCTCGGTGGCCCTTTCATATGGCATTAATTAGGTGCCACATCAGATTTTTTGATGACATGACAAGTAATTAATTAAGAAAGAGAAGAGAACTCTTTCATCCCGGTGAAAGACCCGTGGCGTTCTTTCCAAGCAAATGAAAGGCGGATGAAAGACCGCCGAGACAAAAACTTTCTTTCCTCTCGATCCCGTGCGGCATCGGCCTCCATCTTCCTCCCCACGAGCGATCTCTCCTTCCTCTCCCGCTGTTGACGCCGGTTTTTGACCAAGGGACCCATTGTCGGCGACTATAGGTCAAAAGAGGGCCGGTGGGCGTAAGGCCGACGGCCGCTTGGGCGAGTAAAGGCGCGTCCCTCCCGGGAATCGTGCGCGGACGCCAACGGAAGAGCATAATATTGATGGGCCCGGCCCGCGTTGTAAAATTAGAAATAATAGTTTAATTTTGGAAAAAAAGATCCTAGTCGGTTAGGAAATCGGCCCGAAGAGGGTCCGAGGAGGATTCTTCGTGCCGAGTATAAATTTGTACTCGGGTGTAACTCTGTAAACTCGATTCACATCCAATACAACTTTCGGCACATCGCCAAACCCTAATTTTCTGTCAAGTCTTTACTGTTTTCGCGGGGATCTTCGGGGCTCCGGTCGACAACACGTTGGCTTGATAAGGTAACTATGTCGTCTAGTTCTCGGCGCATTGTTCGTAATTAGATGGCTTAATTGCTAGTTATCCGGCGACCGGATCTGTTCTTAATCGTCGTAGTGAGTATCGGCCGGGATGAGTCAAGTCGACCTGGTCCGGGCTCGTGGTGGAGATAGTTTGACTTGTCCTGCCTCCCCGTCCCAGCCTTTGCTCGCAACGCCGATTGGCTCGGATCTGGTCGTTCGAGTCACGATAGCCGCTATGAGATTTCTTTTACATCTTAGCCGATTCGATCGTGCAGATTCGAGTTGACGTGTCCTGTGTTTGCCTTTGCGATAGTTGACTTGTCCTAGGCGTATGCAGCCGATTAGATAGGATGTAGATTTACTTTCATAGTTAAGGCGTTTATGATTGTGCTTGTCCTGAATCGGCCGGGCGTGCGCGGTCGTTAGACCTGGTCCGATCGTGTGCCATCAGTTGACTTGTCCTATTGGAGCGACGGTCGATTCGGGATCTGTGTGGTTGTATTTGTCTTACTTGTTCTTTCGGAGTGTTTAGCCGATTGCTTATCACGTTTATTAGTCTGTTTCATGTTCAATTAGCAACCAAATCTGTTAAAGCTGCCTTTGAACCCGAGTTATTAGTACGATTTCATTGATCATCATTATACATCTAGATATGATCTAATAACTCATTGTTATAATCGATGGCGAGAATCGATCGGATGCCTGATCGGCCGATTCATTGCTCCGATTGATGATTAAACCATCTTCTTGCTATCAAATTAATTACATCCCATTAATAATTACCTTGTTTACATTTTATTCGATAATGCATCCCTGCAAAGTCTTAATGATTTGATCGCTTACCGACGAAATCGGTTGCTAGCCACCGATCGCATGTTATAGCGTCGGCCGATTTCAGTATCGTTTGTATCACAGTTCGTTTACCTGGCATTTAATACATAAATGGATGGGCCGTGCTTGTTCCTGTCGATGGCCGATTTTGTCTATCTTATGCCATAATCGGCCACGGCTGCACATCGGTCTATCTGGGCCGATGATCCGGAATTTTACACCTTTTATTGTCTTTGTTGGTTTGCAGAAAAACCATCCGCACGCACCAGCGCACACGAGAAATCGGCGAGCTGAGCCGGTCCGTTGGGAGCACGGGGCCCGCGTTAGCCGGGGTTTCGGTGGACTCTCCGGACAACGGCATGTTGGCGACTTTGACGTCAACACACATTTTGGCACGCTCGGTGGGACCGAAGCAACCAAGATTAAGATGTCGTACATGCAGTGCTGTCGGGGAGGATGGGACACCAATGGTCGATGCTGAAAATCGACCGATTTTTGTTCCAGTTCCTCTCGGGACGGATGGCAAAGGGCATGGAGAAGTTTCGATGACAACGAGGTTTCGGCCTGGGGAAAGATGACGACAGAACAAAAGCTGCAGTACCAGGAATACCTGGCCGAAGCAATGAAAAAGTACTTTCAAGCCACTGAAAGTGACACGTGGCGAGTGGCCACGAAAGGAGACATCCCTCGGATTCACGTATCCGGAAGAACTAGACCAAATCAAAGCCCGAGACTGCCGGATGCCAACCAACTCGGTGATATGGTCAACTCGTCCGTTCATCGGGCCCTAATCAATCAATCGGGCGTGTTGACCAACACCATCGAGAATTTGATCAAGGACACGGTTGATGGCAGATTGTTCATCGAAGGATATGCTGGACCTGCATACACTCAGCCCTTTGGCGCTCCTGTACGGCCGGTTCGGGGACCGGCCTCCGGAATACCACACCGCCAACAGGGTTTCAGCCCTCGTACGGCATGCCACCTCACCTATGGCCCGGCAAGGACAATGCGAATGCAAGTACCGAGTACAACCCAGCTAGGCAAAGAGGATGACAGGTGGCCCCAAGAAGTC
Source organism: Chloris gayana (assembly GCA_031894775.1). NCBI lineage: Eukaryota > Viridiplantae > Streptophyta > Magnoliopsida > Poales > Poaceae > Chloris > Chloris gayana. Next base: position 32,211 of record JAUNZO010003689.1, read on the forward strand.
GGTAACGGAAGAGGGCGACAAACAAGATGTACAACAGCCGACTTCCGAGTTAGGGGCAGCAACCAATGTGGCAGCGGTCCCGCAGATGGCACGACAACCCAATTTCTTCTACGTACCAAATACCGGCCCGAGTAGAATTGAGAACTCACCCACTATAGTACGGCCGATATCCGGTATTCCACGACCAACTGCATCGGCTGGGGGACAGGGATTCATGATCGGACGGCCGATCCAATCGGCCATGAATTATGGAGTCGCTCCGCGATACTCGTTCCCGACTACGGCACTGGGATTTCGGAAACGGTCGGTCGGTACACCCGACTGGGGACAGCCTAACACAGCTTATATGACGGGAACCGGATCAGCAACTCGCTGAACCCAATGATATGAGTAGCCTCATGACTAAGATCGCCGATATGATGAAAGATCGGTTCGATTTGAAGCATAAGGAGAAAAGTGCATTGTATCGGCGACCTTATCCCGACTGGATGGATTCCGTGGCTTTACCCAATAAGTATAAAATTCCTGAGTTCTCCAAGTTTTCCGGGCAAGATAATACATCAACTATGGAGCATATCAGCCGATATGACGCACAGCTTGGTGAGGCGTCTACTCAAGAGGCTTTGCGGGTTAGACTATTCCCACTGTCATTGTCCGGATCGGCCTTTTCATGGTTTGCTTCGCTATCGCCTGGTTCTATTCAGAGTTGGGCCGATCTCGGAGAAAAGGTTTCACTTGTACTTCTTCACGGGCATTACCGAGCTTAGTTTGTCCGATTTAATGGCGGTGAAACGAAGACTGGGGAATCGGTGGCTGATTATATACGAGAGGTTCGGGACTACGAGGGGACGATGCTACAATCCGAACCCGACAGAGCAACAGTTGGCCGAAATCGCTTATGCGGGGCTATTTTCCAACATTAAAGAAAAGTTTACCCCACATGAGTTTGATGGGCTGGCACAGCTGACCCGCGAGGCGATCGGCCAGGAAGAGAATCTCCAGCTCACCAGGAATCGGCGGTATCGGGTGACTTATGCTGATTTCGACAAGTGAGGAAGATGAAGAGGGAATTAATGCAGTTGAGTGGACTAATAACAAACGGCCGATATTTTCTCCGCATGTCAATCCTAAGGAGAAGAAATATGATTTTGATTTATCTAAGGCCGACGAAATATTTGATCAGCTGCTGCGGGAAAAGAAAATCCAGCTTTCCCCTCATCACAAAATTCCTACGCCGGAAGAATTGAAGAAAATGGCTAAGTGGTGCAAGTGGCATGGAAATTCGCATCATAACACCGTTGATTGTTATGCTATGAGAGATGAAATCCAGAGGGCGATTGACAGTGGGATATTGCGAGCAGCCGATGTAAAGAAGAAGATGAAAGTTGATGGGCACCCTTTTCCGGCTAATACGATGTACATCAACACCATCGGCGGTGGATCGGCTGGTTTCATACGCCGATATGAGAGGAAGAGAGAGAGGGAAGAAAGAGCCCGGGTGGCACGTGAACAGGAATCTATCGACCAAAGTCAGCGATGCAGACAAGACGTGATCCGCCGAGAAGATTTTGACCCACACTGGGCTTGTCCTTTCTTTCGATCTGCTGGGACCAAAACATGAAGCTTCCATCTATCGAGAACTGCCCGGAGTGCATTGGCCGAAAAGAGTATCGTGATGGCGGGTCATCAAGTTACCGAGGACGGCCGATTAGTCGCAACTACGAATCGCAACAATCGGCCCCCGGAAGAGCGATCGGCTATGATCACGGCTATGATGAACGGAGATACGTAGTGCCAAAGAGAACCTCCGTTCATGATCGGTCGGGGCCAATCAACGATGAAGAAGAGTTTGATCACCAGTACCATGAAGATTCGAGAGGCGATCAAACCGAGAACGAAAACAGTGGTGCCCCGGTGGTTTGCTCAGCAAAACCCGGAAGAGGAGGCTCCAAAGAATGCGCTGTCGAGAAATCAAGGGTGGACGATATTACGAGAGATGACCAAGATGATGAGTCCAAGCCCAAGAAGGAATGGAGGCCGAAAGTGCGAGTCTCAAGTGGTCCGGACTGAAGCCGCGGTGAATATGATATCCATGATGCCCGGGATTGTCGGATCGGCCGATGAAAATTCGGCTGAAGAAGAACCGATTGGGGAGACTTCAGAGATTTCGTGGACGCCGGAATCGGCGGTATTTGATAAGCCGATCAACTCGATCATTTGCATCTCAAGGCATTGTACATTAGCGGCTACGTCAATGGGTCACCAATGAGGAAAATGTTGGTCGACGGAGGGGCAGCGGTCAATATCATGCCGATTACTACATACCGCAAGCTCGGGAAGACGCCGGAAGAAATGATGAGGGCTAATCCGACGCTCAAGGATTACAGCGGGAGAAGTCAAGATGTGCGTGGGGCCGCAATAATGGAGATCACTCGTGGGCAGCAAAACCATACCCACCACTTTTTTCATCATCGACGGGAAAGGTGCATACACAACTTTGTTGGGGAGAGACTGGATTCATGCCAACTGTTGCATCCCATCAACCATGCACCAGTGTTTGATTCAATGGGTCGGCAACAAGGTCGAAATCGTACGGGCCGATAAGTCCGTAACCATTGCAACCGCCGATTTCGAGTTTGCCGGTCCGGAGAGCCTGCCTTGTTTATCGGGCACGTATTGGGATGCGGAGGCCATAAACATCACCGACGACGGAGTTATTGTGACCGGGGGTCGGGTACCCCGAGCTGCTCCGATGGGCCCCACGGGAGAATTGACGGACAATCGGCCGATCGATACACACATGCGGGGTATGATGAGTCGGCCGATTAACGAACCAGAAGACGGGAAATTAGGTCACGGTTTTGTGTCGGCCGACGAGTTAGAAGAGGTAGATATAGGGGATGGAGACAAGCCTCGGCCGACATATATTAGCAAGAAATTGTGTAAAGAAGTAAGAGATGAATTAGTGGCCTTATTGGAAGAATTTAAAGATTGTTTTGCTTGGGATTATGGCGAGATGCCTGGACTCGACCGATCGATCGTTGAACATCGGTTGCCCACCAAGCCCGGATATCGGCCATATAAGCGGGGGCTCGGAAAATTGACCCTAGGTATTATGAAGCCGTCAAAGAAGAGATTATCGAGATTATATGAGGCCGGCTTCATTAGGCCGTGCCGATATGCGGAGTGGGTTTCCGATATTGTGCCGGTGGAAAAGAAAAATGGAAAGATACGGGTCTGCATTGACTTCAGAAATTTGAATAAGGCGACTCCGAAAGATGAGTACCCAATGCCAAACGCCGATTTGTTAGTTGATGCAGCCGCGGCAACAAAATTTTGAGCTTTATGGATGGAAATGCTGGGTACAATCAGATTTTTATGGCCGAAGAAGATATACCGAAGACAGCGTTCGGATGCCCGGAGCGTTGGGACTATATGAATGGGTTGTCATGACCTTCGGACTAAAAAATGCTGGTGCTACATATCGGAGAGCCATGAATTTTATATATCACGATTTGATCGGCCGAGTGGTTGAAATTTATATTGATGATGTCATGGTGAAGTCAAAATCGGTTGGAAGTCATGTGGCTGATCTCGGAGAAGTGTTGAAGAGGACTAGACAATACGGCTCGAAGATGAACCCGCTTAAGTGTGCGTTTGGTGTCTCGGCTGGACAATTTCTGGGGTTTATTGTGCATGAAAAGGGAATTGAAGTCGGCCCTAAGAGTATTGATTCTATCGGAAAGCTGGAACCGCCGACGAACAAGACAAAGCTCCGAGTCCCTGATCGGCAATATTAATTTTATTAGGCGATTTATCTCAAACTTGTCCAGTCGACTTGATGTATTTACGCCATTATTAAAACTCAAGGCCAATCAAGAATTTCGGTGGGAGCCGATCCATCAAAGGGCTTTAGAAGATATCAAGAAATATTTGGTGTCCCCACCGATGATGGTTCCGCCAAAGTCGGGCACACCCTTTAAGTTATATTTATCGGCCGATGATAGGTGCATCGGCTCAGCATTGACTCAAGAACAGGAGGGAAAAGAGCGGGTCATATTTTATCTCGGCCGCAAATTAGTTGATGCAGAAACACGGTATCCGGAGGTGGAAAGGTTATGTCTCTGTCTATATTTTTCATGCACAAAACTAAGGCATTATCCGTTAGCCGAGGAGTGTACTCGTGGTTTGCCGAGCCGATGTCGTAAAATATATGTTATCGGCCCCGGTCCCCAAAGGCCGGTTGGGCAAATGGATGTTGGCAATTGCGGAGTTTGATCTAGGCTACGAATCGGCCAAAGCGGTAAAAGCACAAGTATTGGCTGATTTGATAGTGCAACACGGTGAACACTCGGCCGGATACGTTGAACCGGTGCCATGGACGGTATTCTTTGATGGTTCAATTTGCAAGGAAGGAAGTGGAATCGGCTTGGTTGTTGTGTCGCCTCGGGGGCAATACGTGGGTACTCTATTACAGTAGAGGCGCACACCAACAACCAAGTCGAATACGAGGCGATATTAAAAGGACTGGAATTACTCATCGATGCCGGGGCTGATTTTGTGGAAATTTTCGGCGATTCTTTGTTGGTTGTGAGTCAGCTGGCCGGTGAGTATGAGTGTAAAGATGAAATATTGTTGCAATATCATAAAAAGTACCAGAAGTTAATGAAAAGATTCAAGTGTGTTAAAGTCAGCCATATACCAAGAGAGCAGAACTTGAAGCAAATAACTTGGCTCAACTAGCATCCGGATATCGGCTCGCCGAAAACAACTTGGAAATAGCTGATATTGAAGAAGCCGATTGGCGTACGGAAATTCGAAATTTTTAAGCAATCCATCCCAACCTACGAGATAAGAAGATAAGATATAAAGCCTTGAAGTATGTTCTGTTGGATGATCAATTATTTTTCAAGACAAATGATGGGGTGCTTCTCAAGTGTATTGACGACACCGAGGCCAAAGTGGTAATGAGCGAAGTACATGATGGGATTTGCGGAACACATCAATCGGCCCATAAAATGAAGTGGCTGCTAAGGCGAGCTGGTTATTACTGGCCGACAATGTTGGCCGATTGTTTCAAATATTATAAAAGTTGCCAAGATTGCCAGAAATTCGGGCCTATACGAGGGCGCTGCATCGGCTATGAATCCGGTGATCAAACCTTGGCCGTTTAGAGGTTGGGCCATGGATATGATCGGCGGATAAATCCAGCATCAAGCAAAGGACATCAATACATATTGGTAGCTACAGATTACTTCACGAAGTGGGTTGAAGCGGCACCCTATCGCAAAGTTTCGACGGTGACGTGATAACGTTTGTTAAAGAGCATATCATTTATAGATTTGGGATTCCGGAAACAATCACGACAGATCAAGGATCAGTATTCACGTCGGACGAATTTCAATCTTTTGTCTGAAGAGATGGGGATTAAGTTGATTAATTCATCGCCGTATTATGCCCAAGCTAATGGCCAAGCTGAAGCGGCAAATAAGAGTCCGATCAAGTTGATCAAGCGGAAAATACAAGAGTATCCTCGTAAGTGGCACATGAAATTGATGGACGCTTTGTGGGCTTATCGTATGTCACGGCATGGGGCCATGCAAGTCGCGCCGTATCAGCTTGTATATGGGCACGAAGCCGTACTTGCCATGGGAGACAACTATCGGCTCCGGAAGGATTGAATTGCAACAAAAGCTATCGGCCGATCGAGTACCACGGATTGATGATGGATGAATTAGAAGATGTAGTACAAAATCGGTTGGATGCATTGGAAAAGATAGAGCGAGAATAAGGCGAGGGTCGCCCGCCATTATGATAAGAAGGTTGTGCGAAACAGATTTAAAGAGGGCGATTTGGTGCTGAAGCTTAGGATGCCGATCGGCGTGAAGGACAATCGGTTTGGTAAATGGTCGCCTAATTGGGAAGGACCTTATTTGATTAGCCGATCGGCACCGGGTAATGCATATATTTTGAAAGAGTTAGCAGGGGAAGAATTTGGCCGAGCACTTAATGGGAAGTATTTGAAGCGAGTATTATCCTAGTATTTGGATTAACTCATAGTGTTCGGCCTAAAGAGACTGCAGCCGATATCGATATACATCGCCTTGAGACGGCCGATATTAAGAGTATCGCCCTTAGCCAAAAATATGAAAGTAAAACGCAGACAAATCAGCCGATGTTTTAAACATCGTCTTCGGATGGCCGATATCATTGTATATCGCCCTTAGTGCAAAAATATTTACAACCAGATTTTGTTTAAAGTCCTATTACACCTAAGCATGATCGACGGCCTTAGCACGGGACAAGAAGTCTTGGACGACGAGATACTGCACGGGCCAGCATGGAGTCAAGTTTGGCCATGACCAACGGGTCGTCTTCAACGGGGCCGACATCGGCATGCGCCGCGGCAACCATCTTGTCGGCCGCTTGGATTGCCTCGTCCGTCGCCTTCCGTTGAGCCTCCACATCAACCGACAGCTGTGCAATGGTGGCTTCCAAGGCCGCCGCCTCCTTCTCCTTGAGAGCCGGCGATGCTCTCAAATCGGCAATCTCCTTGTTGATTACCTGCAGTTCATCCTGCCGATTTGAGAGTTGCTCTTGCATCTCTTGGGTCTTGCGGGCCTCCTCCTCGGAACGCTTGATGGAGTTCTCGGCGAGTAACGCAGCTTGCTGCTGCTCCGCGTGGCGAGCCGGACGCTGCTGGGCACGGATGAAGTCCATTTGCCGTACTCCATGTATGCCACACGATGCGAGCATCGCGCACATCGTCCGGGAGCTCGGTCCGGACCTCCAAGTACCGGGCCCGTATGGGGTGGGCGTCGGCCACCAAGCGATCAACCGAAGAAGCCTCAAGCCTGCGCGCGATTTCGGTCATGGTGATGAGACCAGAGGTAGATACCAAAATCGGCGCGAGACGAGGGAAGCCGAGCGCTCGAAATACCAAGAAAAATAAGATGAAGCTAATGATTAGCGGCGAATCAAGGAAGAAATAGTAAAAAAAAAAACCGACCTGCGAAGCATCAATGCGAAGCGGCTGGACGTCCATCGGCTGTGCCATTGAACCCACGGGTTCGTGTGTTTCAAGCAGCTCTCGGCCGGCCGATCCACCGTCACCGGCGACATCTTCGGAGGTGGCATCGGGCGACGCTCTGCCGGCTGGCTCATCGGCAGCGGTGCCTTCGGGAGAAGCCGCGGGCGGCTCATGGCCGGCCGATTCTTCGTCGGCAGCGGTGCCTTTGGGAGGAGCCGTGGGCGACACGGGGCCAGCTTGTTCGGCTTCGGCGGCGGCCTCGGGAGACGCAGGCCGATCCGAGTGAGTTAGGCTCTCCGTAGGGTTCGGATCGGCCCGGCTTGGTACAACTTCGGACTCCGGAGCTGTTTGAGTCGGCCTTTCGGGCGTCGGCGTCTTGGCCCGTGGAGGAGTCGGCGAGCGGATCGGCCTATCGGGCGTTGGCGTCCGGGCCCGAGGAAGAGGGACCGCCGATTCCTGCTAAGAACTCATAGTTAGATGGCATGTTAAGAGAAAAGGAATCAGCGATCATGCAATAACAACCTGACGCAGCGGAGACGGTTCACCGTAGTAATCCGGGTCGGACGGGCGCACAGGCTGCTTTAGCAGCGCGCGGTATCGCTTCGGGGCTCGAGTCGACCCTGCAGTGGCACATTAGCCTTCCTCTTTTTGAGGGCGGCTGTTTTAGTTTTGGCCTTGCGGGCAGCTGGCGCCCTCGACTCATCGCCGCAAATGCTTGAGCAGGAGTGCGGTCGGTGAAGCCGATATTCGGAACAATTGGGCTCGGCATTAAATATGCAATCGGCCGGCCACCGATGCTCGGGTCGGCGGCTCCTCCGAGTCCGACTGAAAGGGAATATACAAGGATGAGCATTTGGAGTGGCCGATTTCATTTACAAAATCGGCCTTACAAAAATAAATCGGCTACACGTACCTCGGCGAAAGGTTCTCTCGGGACTAGGCCGGAGAAGAAAGAAGCGGTGTTCCGGCTGCGGAGGTGCCGGTTCCACTCGCCCCACCAACGGTCAAAAAGGCGGGTACTCCGGGCGCCGGGAAAATCCGGCCAAGTCGCCGGTGACGACATCGGCGGTGCGGCCGACGAGCCAATTCCACCGAATGGCGTTGTCGACGGCAGCCCGCGCCTTTATCCGCCCCACATAGAAGAGGCTGGGGGCAAGCGGCGAGCCGAGTTGGCGGGCCGCCACCGACGGGTGGTAGAATTCATAGGAGCGAAGGCCTTGCTCCCAGCAATAAGTCCCGTCGGCAGCGGACGAGGGTGGAGGCAGGTGGTGAAGATCTTGACCGCCTCCCCGTCGGCCGTTGGGAAAGTTGGGTCGATCGGAAAAGGAGTGTCATACCCCTTCTCGAAGAATTCGATGTACGGGTACCAATCCGTACTTTCGTTGTTGAGGCCCTTGTAGAGGGCGGCGAACCAATACGCCAGGTTGTCATCCGACATGGCCGCCCCGGTGCCATGGATAACGCTTCCCCGAAAGAGATGCACCGGCTGAATCCGGGCGTGGCCGATTCGGCGTAGTTGCCGGGGAAGGTGAGCGCATCGAGGTCCGGATCGATGGCCTTGGTGGTATGAAGGGACAACCACATTTGGATAAACCACCAAGGGCCACCCGGGTTCTTGACTGATCGGCCGGAGCGCAACTCCACCGAAACCCGGTGAAGAAGGAGGTACGTCGACCCCGGAAGATACTTGCCCATGGGAAGGGCATAGCTGTCGGCCAGCCTATCGGCCATCGGCAGAAAATTGTTTGTGGGGCTCACGGTGACCCCACAAAAGAAGAAGTGGTCAAGCCACATGTTGAGGAAGGCAACGTGCTCGCGGCGATCGACCGTGCCGTGCCCCTTATTGTAGGTCCGAATGTAAACCTTCCAACCCCTGGTGTCCTTAGGGTTGATCCGGTGGGAGGACTTGATACGGATAGCATCCGGAGTGGCCTCCGCCGTGATATTCAGATCGGCCAACATGATCGTGTCCGGAAGGGTCACGGTAGCCGGGCCGTGGCCGAACATAAAGCGATTCGGGGCATCCGACCGGAGATAGCAAGCGGCCGCCGACAACGGTTCATTCTTATGATGATCGGCCGGAGAAAGCTTGATGGCATGGGCGATGCCAATGTCGGCCCAACCTTGCGGATGGACGGCCGACACCCGGTTATACCAATCACGCCATCCCGCAACGGGGGTCGGCCATGACCGAAAGCTGTTGGCCCACTCGGCCGATAGTGGGGACTCGTTGCCGAAACGGAACCCGGTTCGTTTCAGCACGAGATGAGGTCCGTGGGGTCGGGATCGCCCATAGGACCCAAGAAGAAATGGGTCGGGATGTTGGACGGAATAGCGACTTGGTTCCGGATCTCCTAAAAACAAAAAAAATAGGGCTAAAATGAGAAGCGGAACGGGAAGAAGATAAATTGTGAAAATGAACAAGAACAAGAACACGAAGAAAAATTGCAAAAGTAGAAAAGAAGGATGCCCGAATGTACATTACCTCCGGAACGGCGTTGGTGGTGGCGACGACGCGGCCGGCGGCGGCAGCCGCAGCAGCAGCAACGAGCAGGATTCATGGTCGCCGGAGAAGAAAAACGGCGACGGCGCGATGAGAAGTTGAAAAGGCTCGAGGAGGAAAAGGTCGCTGGAATGGAGGAAGATGAAGGCCAAGGAGAGGAAACAGATGGGAAATAACCGGGGTGGCCCTGGGTTTTATGGAGAAGTGACGGGCGATAAAACCGGCGCAATAAAAGAGAATAGATCGGTCCGACGCATGCGTTGCATACCCCGGACCGGGGGACATGTGTTGACGCCGGTTTTTGACCAAGGGACCCATTGTCGGCGACTATAGGTCAAAAGAGGGCCGGTGGGCGGAAGGCCGACGGCCGCTTGGGCGAGTAAAGGCGCGTCCCTCTCGGGAATCGTGCGCGGACGCCAACGAGAAGAGCATAATATTGATGGGCCTGGCCCGCGTTGTAAAATTAGAAATAATAGTTTAATTTTGGAAAAAAGATCCTAGTCGGTTAGGAAATCGGCCCGAAGAGGGTCCGAGGAGGATTCTTCGTGCCGAGTATAAATTTGTACTCGGGTGTAACTCTGTAAACTCGATTCACATCCAATACAACTTTCGGCGCATCGCGAAACCCTAATTTTCTGTCAAGTCTTTACTGTTTTCGCGCGGGGATCTTCGGGGCTCCGGTCGACAACACGTTGGCTTGATAAGGTAACTATGTCGTCTAGTTCTCGGCGCATTGTTCGTAATTAGATGGCTTAATTGCTAGTTATCCGGCGACCGGATCTGTTCTTAATCGTCGTAGTGAGTATCGGTCGGGATGAGTCAAGTCGACCTGGTCCGGGCTCGTGGTGGAGATAGTTTGAGTTGTCCCGCCTCCCCGTCCCAGCCTTTGCTCGCAACGCCGATTGGCTCGGATCCGGTCGTTCGAGTCACGATAGCCGCTATGAGATTTCTTTTACATCTTAGCCGATTCGATCGTGCGGATTCGATTGACGTGTCCTGTGTTTGCCTTTGCGATAGTTGACTTGTCCTAGGCGTATGCAGCCGATTAGATAGGATGTAGATTTACTTTCATAGTTAAGGCGTTTATGATTGTGCTTGTCCTGAATCGGCCGGGCGTGCGCGGCCGTTAGACCTGGTCCGATCGTGTGCCATCGCTTGACTTGTCCTGTTGGAGCGATCGGTCGATTCGGGATCCGTGTGGTTGTATTTGTCTTACTTGTTCTTTCGGAGTGTTTAGCCGATTGCTTATCACGTTCATTAGCTGTTTCATGTTCAATTAGCAACCAAATCTGTTAAAGCTGCCTTTGAACCCGAGTTATTAGTACGATTTCATTGATCATCATTATACATCTAGATATGATCTAATAACTCATTGTTATAATCGATGGCAGAATCGGTCGGATGCCCGATCGGCCGATTTATCGCTCCGATTGATGATTAAACCATCTTCTTGCTATCAAATTAATTACATCCCATTAATAATTACCTTGTTTACATTTTATTCGATAATGCATCCCTGCAAAGTCTTAATGATTTGATCGCTTACCGACGAAATCGGCTGCTAGCCACCGATCGCATGTTATAGCGTCGGCCGATTTCGTATCGTTTGTATCACAGTTCGTTTGCCCGACATTTAATACATAAATGGATGGGCCGTGCTGTTCCACTGTCGATGGCCGATTTTGTCTATCTTATGCCATAATCGGCCACGGCTGCACATCGGTCTATCCGGGCCGATGACCCGGAATTTTACACCTTTTATTGTCTTTGTTGGTTTGCAGGAAAACCATCGGCACGCACCAGCGCACACGAGAAATCGGCGAGCTGAGCCGGTCCGTTGGGAGCACAGGGCCCCGCGTTAGCCGGGGTTTCGGTGGACTCTCCGGACAACGGCGTGTTGGCGACTTTTGACGTCAACACACATTTTGGCACGCTCGGTGGGACCGAAGCAACCAAGATTAAGATGTCGTACATGCAGGCTGTCGGGGAGGATGGGACACCAATGGTCGATGCTGAAAATCGACCGATTTTTGTTCCGGTTCCTCTCGGGACGGATGGCAAAGGGCATGGAGAAGTTTCGATGACAACGAGGTTTCGGCCTGGGGAAAGATGACGACAGAACAAAAGCTGCAGTACCAGGAATACCTGGCCGAAGCAATGAAAAAGTACTTTCAAGCCCCGAAAGTGACACGTGGCGAGTGGCCACAAAAGGAGACATCCCTCGGATTCTGCATCCGGAAGAACTAGATCAAATCAAAGCCCGGAGACTGCCGGATGCCAACCAACTCGGTGATATGGTCAACTCGTCCGTTCATCGAGGCCCTAATCAATCAATCGGGCGTGTTGACCAACACCATCGAGAATTTGATCAAGGACACGAGTTGATGGCAGATTGTTCATCGAAGGATATGCTAGACCTGCATACACTCAGCCCTTTGGCGCTCTGTACGGCCGGTTCAGGGGACCGGCCTCCGGAATACCACACCGCCAACAGGGTTTCAGCCCCGTACGGCATGCCACCTCACCTATGGCCTGGCAAGGACAATGCGAATGCAAGTGGACGATTATTTTGGGGATAATCCCCTTTATCCTGCCAATATTTTTCACCGAAGATTTCGTATGTCAAGGTCATTGTTCTTACGCATAGTCAATAGATTGAGTGAATGGTCCGATTATTTCACTACAAGGATGGATGCTCGTAATCGACAAGGTCTTACACCATTACAAAAATGTATGGCAGCAATTCGCCAATTGGCTAATGGGAGTGCTGCTGACCATCTTGATGAGTACATAAAGATCGGCGACACGACTGCAATGGAATGCATGAAGAATTTTGTTGATCGGGTTATCAATGTTTTTGGTGATCAATATCTCGGACGCCCTACCGTGGAGGATGTAGAACGTTTGCTAAAAGTTAGTGAGAGTCAAGGCTTTCCAGGCATGTTTGGGAGCATTGATCGTATGCATTGGCGAGTGGGAAAGATGTCCAACCGCATGGAAGGGTCAATTCACTAGGGGTGATCAAAAGGGCCCAACCATGATTCTTCAAGCTGTGGCTTCTCATGATCTTTGGATTTGACATTAATGTAGCAGGTGCCAACAATGATATAAATGTTCTACAACAATCCACTCATCAAAACACCGAAGGGGCAAGCGCCTCGTGTGCAGTATATGATTAACGTGAATCAATATAACACTAGTTATTTCCTTGCGGGTAAAATATACCCGGAATGGGTCGTATTTGTGAAGTCAATATCCTTGCCCATAACTCGACAAAAACAAGTTATTTGCCGAGCACCAAGAAGGCAAGAGAAAGGACATTGAGTGAGCCTTTGGTGTCTTGCGACATCGATTCTGCATTTTGAAGCGACCGGCTCGCATATATGATCGAGGACAACTTGAGAAAATTGTCCGAGCTTGCATCATCCTTCACAATATGATAGTTGAAGATGAAAAAGATGAGGATATTTAAGAGAATCTTGATTTGAATGAACCTCCAAGTGCAACAATTGTGCAAGAACCAGAGTTACAAGAGGAAGAAAATACTCCATTTGAAAGTACAAAACGATGCAGATCCTCGGGATCGTTCAGCTCATGTGCAACCGAAGAATGACTTGATTGAGCATATTTGGCAAAAGTTTGGGCACCACTAAAATATCAATATGTAATTTTACTATTATGTCTTTTTATATAATATCATATGACTACTATTTCAAGTGGCTACAAATTTTGTATGGCACATTTGATCATATCCTCATGCAGTAATTTAATGGTCTGCCGAGTCTAGGAAACTCGTCAAATTAAAGAAACCAACGAGAGACACCCTTTCATTTCACGGAACAAAACTAAAACGTCGACGTGTCACATTTGGAAAATGTGAAATGAAAGAGGGCACCGAGAATGGCCTAAGAAAAAATGAATCGGTGGAACCTATGAGATCATTCTTTAGTGGGTCTTTGATTTAGCATTTACTAGTTGACTCACTTGACCCTCTCTCTGTCTCTCTCTCACCCCACAACGGGCGCCCCCACCCACACGCTTATAGCTGACCAAGTGGGCCGGGCTAAAAGGGCCTCTCTAGGCCCGGTCCGTTTAGCTCGGCCCGAGCACGGCCCGAGCCCGTTGGTAACGGGCCGTGCCGGCCCGCAGTCCGTTGAGGGCCGTGCCCGGGCCTAGGCGTAGGCCCGTCGGGCCGGCACGGCACGGCCCGTTTAGCTATTGGCCCATTTAGCCCGTTATTCGGGCCGTGCTTCACGGGCCGGCACGGCCCGTTTGGCCCGTTTATATTTAAAAATAATTAAAATCAGCAGAAAACTATTTTTTTTAATGTTGGATCGGCCCGGCACAGCCCAGCCCGTTTAGCCCGTTTAAAATGAGACGTGCCGTGCTTGGGCTTCGGTGCAGGCCCGTCGTGCCGGCCCGGCACGGCCCGTTTATTAGAAGGGCCGTGCCGGCCCGTTAAGAAAACGGCCCGGCCCGTCACGGGCCCGTGCCGTGCCGGCCTGGCCCGGCCCGTTGGCCAGCTATACACACGCTCCCTCCCTTCTTGTGGGCGCTGCCACCCACTCTCCCTCCTTGCGCACCTCCCCTGTCCCCTCAGCCCTCCGTGATCTCCCATCTCCCCTTGAATGGGAGGTGGAGCTCCAGCCACTCTACGCTGCGCTCCACCAGGGCACCGGGGCACGTCGCGAGGTGCATGCTGCGGTGGTGGTCAAGGCGGCCGGATCTGGCTGCCCACCGGCTCGGGGTGACGTGAGCAGTCACAATGGCTATTGATCGAGGTGGCCACCAGATCCCCCACCGCACCACGGAGCATGAGGGTGGTGGCGATTGGTCCCTAGTGGGACCGGCTTTTTATTTGTTATTTCATCTGTAGCGGCAGATGGTATTAACCTCGTCGCTACATACAACCATATAGTACATTTTTTAGGCACGAACATTTTGGTAGCGCATAGGGAAAACACGTGTACTACTAGAGACCGAGAACACTTTGAAAAAAAATCCTGGGGCAAAGGAAGAGCTAGTAAGTACAATTTTCGAAGGGACGGAGCCCTTTGCCCTGCCCGAGGCATTCAAGTCTACTTTACTCCGATGGAAAGAAGTTAATGCAAAGAACAAGTCGTCGATCGAGGAGTATATAATGTGCGTGTCGTAAGTCGTAACATGTGGATGACACAAGAATGTCTGCGGAGATGGAGTCGGAGGACCGTCCTCCGAAACGGAGGCTGGTGCCTCCTGCAGATGCCCCAAAGAGCAGCCCTGCCGTCCAGATGGAGAAGGGCTCCTCCGGCAGGACATCACCGTCGAGTTGTCCTGCTGCTGCGGCGTATGTGGCGGAGGAGGACATGGACGCCCTGGACTGCGGCGTCTGCTTCATCCCGCTCAAGCCGCCCGTCTTTCAGGTCCCTCTCCAGTCTCCACATCGTGCTGCCTGCAATAACTCTCTCTAGTAGTAGTAACTAGTAAGTAGTAGTAGCTGATTTCGATCGTAATGCCATCTGTCTTTATACTGCGCATCTGCAGTGTGGTGTGGGGCATGTGGTCTGCTCGCCGTGCCATGACAGTCTCAAGGCTGCCGGCAAGTGCCACGTCTGTGGTGTTGCCGGCGAGTACCGCCGGTGCCATGCCATGGAGCGCATGGTGGAGTCTGTCCGTGTGCCTTGCCCGAATGCAGCCCATGGCTGCACCGCGAGACCGGCCTACTACGACAAGCACGGCCACCGCCTGACCTGCGCGCACGCGCCGTGCCACTGCCCCGGTGAGGACTGCGGCTTTGTCGGCTCCACGGCGGCGCTCTGGGACCACTTCTCCAGAATCCACAGATGGCCGTGCCTTCTGTTGGGGTCCTGCAATTCCAGGAAGCACGTCCATATCGCCCTCCATGACGGCTTCAACTTCGCCCGGGTAGACACCGATGGCAACAACGGGGCTCATTGGCACCTGTTTCTCCTGAACGTGCTGCGCCAGCCCCTTGGGTGTGCCATCTCCGTGCTCTGCATCCACCACCACGCAGGCGGTGACGACGCACCCTGCTCAATGGAGATAAATTGCGAGCTGCGCTACACGTCTAGCCTGTGTTACGGTGAAAATCTCGTAACAGATCATCACCAGAAATCGACCTTCAGGGTATCATGCACCGATCTCTCCCATGGGCTGCCTAGCCCTTATGTCTGCTTCCACTTTTTCGTGCCAGACTGTGTTGTAAATCATGACAAGGATAGAATCACGGTAGCAGCTAAGATCTCCGTCACCAGTCGCCCCCTTTTTTAAGATGGAGTATTCCCAGCCTCTTGTTTTTTTTTCGAGGGGAAAACGGGGGGGGATTTCATCCCCACCTGAACCATTTTATTCAAAACAGCAGCCCATAAGGCTCAAGTGGTATAATTCGGTTTAGCATATTTGTATCATCACTAAGGTGCTAAAATCATGTCCGGTCTGTTATGCATCCTTGATGTTTTGTTTAATTAATGAATTTATGCAATCACTCTATCTGCAAAACTGATACCAAGAAGGGAATACTGCTGTGCTCAGATGTTTTGTTCATTTCTTTGTTGTGATAACAGGAGGGGGCTGCTCCCTTCTAATTCCATCTGTTTTGTTATATGCAGCTTGTAGGTCTCCTAGAGAATCATCAAGTAATAGTGTCTCTAGGTTGCAGATATGCCACATTATCTTTTTTTTTCTAAACTAGACAAGGGATGTTTTTTTGTTTCACGGAAAACAAAAAAGAAGATAAGGGATGCTTTTTGTTGATAATATAGAAAATGGTTACACCCAGTCTTGGCTATCTAGAAAGCTGTGGCAAATAGTCTTGACCTTCATAAGAGTTGTGGCCAATTACAATCACCGACTATGTCAGCTATCATCACTTTCACAATACTCTGTAGATGTTCATTCAGTTCCAATGCAGAAGAACAACATTGCAGGAACGAAGACAATCATCTTCAAGGCATGTCTCTAGGAAAGTGTCTTCTAGTGAATTGACATTCTTGGATCAACTAAAATGGATGACGAAAATGTAAGTGTTCGGAACAGGAGAAACCAATGCTACTAATGCAATAATGAATTATTCGTTACAATTCCATTGTGGTATAGCGAGCTCGAAGTAGATGTCCCAAATTCCAGGGGACTCGTATATACTTTTTGTGATATCAATCCAATGTTGAGACTGATGAATGCATGCCAACGGTTACTAAGAGCTCCCATGCCTTTATAGCTAATAAGTCAGATCATACAAGATGATGAGATGTCACCCGTGGATCTGGATGAGGCCTAACGTTCCGTGATCGAATGATGTCCTGGCCATGGTCATACATGTTGGGGAGCAAAATGCAGTTATCAACGAACATCCATCATCCTATGTCAATTGTCGGATCTATAGTAAAGAGTGGGAGGGGAGACAAAATAGAGAGAAGGCCACTCTTCCATTGTGGCCACCCACATGATCGATCCCATCAATTCTTGAGTGCTCAAAAACAGACAAACCACAGCGTGTTGAGGGAGTGGGAATGAGAAATTCATGGGCGCGATGGAGGCATGAGGAGGCAACTTTGAGAAGGGATGTGATCCCAAGATTCAAACCATACCCAAAATCTGGATCCATTGACTTAGATCAAATTTTTGAAGACATGAATCCGCCATAGAAGCCCTGTCTCCACCGTTCTTGCCACTAACACGCAAGGCGTGGGAAGAACTTGCCCATGACAGTAGTAACGGCCTAGAATCCCTTACGTGGCCTCTAGGTGAAGGCATACCGCTGCCCTTGCAAGCCATCAGAGACACGACGACGCTATATACTAATAACGAGACTTGGTCACTATCGTCCTTGGATGGCATAAGAGCATTTTCAAGAGAGACCCCAAAACACGTCCTAAAGAAAATACTTGATGATGATTCTAAAAATATTGTCATCAATAGGGTCTCAAAGTCACCTCTATATTTAGAGGGGTGTTGTTGTCCAAAATAGTAGCCATTATTTTTCCTTATCTATTGGCTAGTACGGTAGTTTAGTAATTTCACTAAGAATCAATACAATAATTTTTTATATGAATTTGTATTAATTTCACTAAAATTGATTAACATATTATAATGATTAAAATTTGATTTATTATAAATATATTACAAAACAACTGATATAAAATTTTGGTAACTTATTAATGTTATTTATTACAAATATGTCATTTTGAACATATTACCCTTAGTATAGTAGCCTCTAGTTGCTAATTTGTGAAATTAAATTGATACTAGTGGATTCAACTAATGATTATTAATTGTGATAAAATAATGATCACTATTTTGGACGAGAAAACTCCTCTATATTTAATCCTCCCTAAAATTTTCTTATTTGTAGCTTGAAATAGAAAGAAAGTTGGGCGCTTCAATCTTTCTATTATTAAAAGAATTAATGTTGTTATGACTTCAAATAGTGGTGTGATCAAAATTTTGATCCATTTTGAGAGGAACTGTTGGAGGAGAAAACAAAAGCCCATCCCAATATTTTTTTGTTGTTCCAAATAATACAATGTTTATGGGAAATTTTATGGATTATCTTGTAGATGCTCTAACCACTTGCAATTATAGGGTCTATAGTCGGTCTGTGTAAAAGGGGAGAAAACACCTGGCGTTTTTCAACGACAAAAAAGTTGGGAATCTGGCAACCGATCGAAGTTTACAAAATTGTCCACCGTGGGGAAGTTTGAAAATCAGCTATAATTTGTTACTGAAACTCTGCGCATTGTATTTAGGTAATAATAGAGTCCAGGTCAGGTTAGGATCCTATATTGTGTGACAACCTATAAACATAAAATAAAATAGAGGTTACCTCCACGCTAAGGCTCGCAAAGATGGAGGAGCCATGGAAGGATTTCGACTTTGACCAAGACGATGACTCCGCCTCCTCCGGCTCGGCGGCGGCGCTGCGAGTGGATGGCGCGGCGGTGGCGGCGTACGTGATGGCGGAGGACGCCGACGCCCTCAATTGCGACGTCTGCTGCCTCCCCCTCAAGCCACCCGTCTTCCAGGTATGTATATTGCTCTAGAAGCGAACGCGATTCATTCCTGCTCGATCTCCCATTGATTGGTGATTTAATTATGGCCGGCGATCGTGGTAGAGATTAACCAAATCCAAGTCTTTTTGTTCAACTTCTGGGCTAAAAAATCCGGCAAACCAAGGCATGGATCACCTCTCACATCTGCATCTCATTTGTTACTGGCTGCTGCACCTATATTACTTTGTCATCAGAATGAGGAACAATTCTACTAGTCCTGCAGGTCCGATCCCATTCATTTCTAAATAAATACATACCCAAAAGTGAAACAGATCTAGAGTTTTTATTTCTTCCCAGAGTTTACGAGCCAGCTCAAAGCCAAATAAAAAATGAATTTCGTTGAGCCTTTTGTAAAAGAGTATGATCTACTCCTAGCTAGTTTGATCCCTGAACATGCATATATATGCATGTGTGTCCCAATTGTGAGTAATTTATCTTGAGAAATTGTTACATGTGCCTGCAGTGCGACGTCGGCCATGTCGTGTGCTCTCCGTGCCGCGACAAGCTCAAGGACACCGGCAAGTGCCATATGTGCGGCACCGACTACCGCCGGTGCCACGCCATGGAGCGCCTCGTGGAATCCATCCGTTCCCCGTGCCCTTACGCCGCCCACGGCTGCGCTGCCATGCCGGCCTACTGTCACAAGCAGAGCCACCGCGAATCGTGCCCTCACGCTCCGTGCCGCTGCCCCGGCAAGGACTGCAGCTTCACCGGCTCGGTGGCGGCGCTTCTGGACCACTTCGCTGGCGCCCACGGCTGGCCTTGCACCACCAGGACCAGATCCGGGAAAACGTGCAGGAGCAGCCTCCGCCTCAGCGACGGCTTCAACTTCCTCCTCGTCAAGCTTGATTCCGACGATGGCAAAGGCGGTGCTGCCACCACAAGCAGCAAGTACCTGTTCCTGCTGAACGTGGCACGGCAGGAGGTTGGCCGCACCATCTCTGTGCTCTTGGTCGGCCGGAAGCCATCCTTGAAATCACTGAAATGTCTTCTCACCTATTCGCGGCGCCTCCACCATCACAAGTTCTTGGGAAGTCATTTGGTGCAATCGGAGATCAATGTAGAAACCTGGGACGATCTCTCCAGTCCCGAGGACTGCTTCCAGTTTATGGTGCCGGATTTCATTCGTGGAGAAGAAACCAAGGAGGATGCCATACAGGTCAAAGTCGGTATTTCTGTCCTTGATTTGGAATAATTGTCTTCTCTTATTGTTCAACTTCTAGATTTGTATGGGGATGCCTATAAGGTAAACTGATCTCTAGAAAATATTTTTCAAAGAAAATAGATAGGTATGATATTTATATTTACTAGTATAAAAATAGCTCGAGTCATATGATCAGTGCGGTTGCTAGCTGAGTGTAGTGTCATCCACTAACTACAGGTTGTCGGCTGTCAACATGCATGGATGAAAAAAGTAATACCCCGTAGTGTGTCTCGAGCTGACACCACAAAAGCTAGATTTCCAAACCGACTATTAGAATTAGATTCTTGTTGGGCTAGCTGACACTCATATTTTTTTATAATGGATAACTTGTTACAAAGTTGCCGGCCTTTAGCAAGACTTCGCATGTTTAATTATTTCTTACATTATCAAAACAGAAGGAAAAAAGAGATTTGCATATATGGCCACCCATTGTTGGCGAAGAATTGTATTGCCATCAAAGTGTGACTTGCCACAAGTATATCCTCTCAGATTGTTACGTTTCCTTCTGGAGTAACCACCAAAATCATAGCTGAAGATAGCCTGCATAAAGGTTGTCAGCGTTTTTTTTAAAAAACAGTATCATCGCAACATTGCCATTTGTAGCATCCCAGCCCGTTAGAAGTCGTAGAAGTTGTGGATTAAGCCCAGGTGGTCCATGAAGTGAAATGGATGTGGGATTAATCCTACATTGGAAGTTTAGGTGGATGATGGTCAGCATATAACCCTCGTTCCAACCATAGCACCATCTGGTTATGCCTTTTACAGAAGCAAGGACAAAGCGTAAGAGTGGTGTTATGTATGCGTACGCATGGGCAGTAAGCGAAACACAGGACATTATAGTGGTATTAGAGCATAACCTCTCGCCGCATGTGCACATGCATGTTGTATCCGTAGAAGGAACATGCCGTGGCCTTGCACCGAGAGGAGATCTTGGACGGCAGCACATTAAAGGGGGTGACTGTAACACTCCAGCTCATTAGAAGCCTATAGAAGTTGTGGATTGGGCCCAGATGGTCTATGAAGTGAAATGGATGTGGGATTAATCCTACATTGGAAGTTTAGGTGGGTGATGGTCAGCATATAACCCTCGTTCTAATCATAGCACCACCTGGTTATGCCTTTTACACGAAGCGAGGACAAAAACGTAAGAATGATGTGATGTAACAGTACTATGGATGGCGCTTTATTTAAATTTATTTCAGAACAACCGAAAGAAAAATTTAAGAATAAAATAGTATGTCCCACGCTCTGCTAGCCAAAATGGCCGAGCCGTGCAACTAAAAGGAAAATGCTAGAGAACTACTAGATCCACACGATATCTACCCTCATCTTTACAGAGGCGAGAGAATTTGTTGTAGGATACTCTACATTCTACAAGTATGCCATTTTTGCTATAGAATATTAATCTAAGAGTCATTTGCTGCAGGACACTCATCTAAGTTGGTTTGTAATGCCTAATGCTAGCAAACAAATTTAAGTTAAATTATATCCTTTCGCAAATCTTGCATTTGAAGAGTAGCCAAGGGGTACCTTCTCTGTTCAGCGTCCTCTAGCAAATATCAAATTTCAAGAGTGCCCAACAGAAAATTTCACTTTAATGTTCTTCGTCCCTGGACCTGTTTGTTTGAGTTAGCTAGAGGGTATGATCAAATCGAGCAGTGTGTGTTCAATTCGGTTTGCTGTCCTAAACATGAAAATTGTTCCATCTAATTAATACAAGGCTAATGCATTCATTTGGATGTACTTTATTCTGCTTTTGGATGTGCTGGGAGGTAGCTTTAATGCTAAATCATGTATGAACAGTAATATAATAAATTGAAATGTGTTTCAGAAAACCAAATGACAGAAGTTGTCAGGTCTATAGTAATTAATTGACAAACTGTTTATTCATTCATCTCACAACATCTTGAGACATACGGTTCACCATGCCCACGACGAGAAAGTCAATTCTGGTAGGTTGTCGCCGGCGGGGTTGGAACTGGAACCATTGACCGGCGGCAGCGTTGACGACGAAGCACCCTCATCGTCGCCGGGCAGATTGTCACCGGAACTGATCTCGACAAGACTTAGCCTGCTGGGAAGAGAAGAAGAGGCCTCAACAAGACGCGGGCGCATCATCATCAGCAGCGGCGGCGGCATGGGGCCGGGGAAGGGCACCATGCGGCGGAGCTGGGCGGCGGAGTGCGCGAAGAAGCAGACCTTGCGCGGGCACCACCGGCCGGCGTGGCACATGCGCGTGCGGAACCGCGCCGGGTGCAGCCACAGCTCGAAGACGCCGTGCGCGAAGACGCAGCTGAGGCCGCGCGCCGCGCAGGCGGTGGTTGACCCCATGCCGCGCACCAGGGGGTAGTCCGGGCACGGCACGGGCAGGTAGTGGCAGCGGCGCAGGTCGCGGCGCCGCGCGCGCTCGCCCGGGTGCGCGTACGGGCACAGCGTGACGTTGTGCCAGGTATTGTTGCGGCACATCTGGACCTTGTACACGTACACCCAGAACTCCTCGGGCATGGACGCCCACAGCCGGTGGCCCCGGTGCGGCCACTCGGTCACCTGCTGCTGCTCCCTGCTGTCCTGCTGGAAGAACACGCCGCCGTTGCTCCGCGGCCGGCCGAACCCACCACTTGTTGCCAGGACCATGGACATCGTCAACAACCCGGAGCACCTGCAGCTTAATATTATGCCAATACACACTAGGATTTCAGCTGTTTGTGGATATGGATTTTGTAGCAACAACGATGCGTGTATTTATACTGTGCTAGGTTTGGAAGTATGCGATCCTTTTCAGGAATGGATATCTCCAGTGACTCACTGACAGGCATCTTCACTAAAGGAAATGGCGGCTGTTGCGTAGAGTGAGAGATTTGCGCCTAAATTTTGTTTTTCTTGTGTGCTGTGGAGTGTTCTTGTTCATCTCATGTGTAAAGAGCCTATAGATCCAAATGCAGATTTAGTGTCGATCTACTGGTCTCGTGTCCTTTTTTCAGATATATGCATTCTTTATGACAACGAGCCACCATTCCTGTTCAACATTTAATTTAGAAACTTACCTAGTATATAATTCAGTAAGAAAATTACTTTTCTCACGATAAAATGCATGGGGAACTACCCCACTACATATGCATCTTATCTCCTATGGATGAAAAGATGGATGTAGCATACACATATACAAAATAAAAAGTTCAGGAGCGAGCATGATTCGAGAATACATACTCCTCCGGGCATGAATAAAAAGTGAGGTAAGATTAAATAATTACCAGAACGAAACTCGATCGAAGCTTTGAATAGGGTATCTTTGCCATTGTGTAGCAACAACTCTTGGACATGAATGATATCTTCTAATCGAATCGCATACACGATCGAGGATGGCGAAGGATGCAGCGATTTACAACGGAAATCTTATGCTTCGGGTATTTGCAATGCACCACATGGATGGGAGGATAGACGCTATTTATAGACACGGATCGCCACAAGGTATACGTACACGCCACATCCACATTGGCGTGTGTTTTGTCGTTACAAAGGAAATAAAGTGTTCCTCTCAAAGTTTATCCCGTGTCTATCTCGCTTTTTTTCATCATAATGCAATGAGCGTCATCGGACATTGAGAATAAAATTTACGCAACCTGGCGGTTATTTTAACAGTCAGATCT
Organism: Chloris gayana; assembly: GCA_031894775.1. NCBI lineage: Eukaryota > Viridiplantae > Streptophyta > Magnoliopsida > Poales > Poaceae > Chloris > Chloris gayana. Next base: position 55,642 of record JAUNZO010003689.1, read on the forward strand.
CAGATTTTCCCAATTGGTGGTGTTTTTCTTTTTTTACCTTCACAGACCAGGCAGTTAATAATTACTTTTAAGTCTTTTTCCCTGGGCAACATACAATTGCTACAAAGAAAATACTAATTTTGGAGTTTTTATGCATATATATTCAGTGCCCCTTCCACTGCACATTTTTCTGAGGTCTCCTTTTGTCTAGTAATTTTTGCCTCATGTTTATATGTTGATTAATAAGAAGGTTTTTTTTGTGATTGGCGGTAACAATCATATAACCCTACCTGATAAATTTTTTCCGTTGTCGATAAAAAAGTAAAAAATATTCGGGTCCATGCAAGGCACATGACTTGTTGTGTCACGGTACATATTTAGAGGAAGATCACCATCAATAGTATCTCATGCACATGTCAGGGGCACTGTTTTGAAGAACCCGTGTGCAGAGCCCTAACTACTGTTTCATCGAGTCATGGTAAAGAAACCACTTTCCATACCAGAAACGCAGGAAAACTGTTTGCTACAATACTATTTTTTTTCTTTCATTTTTTTGCGGAGGAAGAGCGTTGCTAACTGCATTTCTAGAGGCACACACAATTGACGGTGTCCCATATACATGTACTGTGTATCAGATCATGTACGCGCCTCAATTTTCACAAGTAGTAAAACAAGATGGTGTACACGGCTTGTTTACAGCAACAGTACAGTGCAAGCCAAGTTTACAATTTTGTTTTCCTCTGAATAAAGCTGGTGAAGCTTTTCTCTGGTTTGCCAAGCGTTTTTGTAAGCCATCCAGAATCTCCGAGGAAAAGGCAAATAAAAGGCAGCGTCGTCTACGGCCAAATCGACCATCATGCCGATACAAAAAACTGGCAGGCTAAGGCCTCTTTCCTTTTTTGCTGGACACACGCCACGGCGATCACTGTGCTTTAACATAACAGCCTTATTGCTTGTTGCACAATCTAGATGGCGTGCAGTGTTGGTGATAGAACTTGAGATGTCCTGACAGATTGATTATCTGTAGAGATAAGAGACTTTGCATGCGTCACCTCCGTTAGCGATTTTTTTCCCGTGTCCTATGTACAAGCTTGATCGGCATGCAGCTCTCATGGTCACTTCACTAAGGGCTGCATGTGTGTGTAAAGGACTTGCCACGAGTACAAAATGGGCTCACACGACCGAACCTGATTCGTAACTTTGTGGTGGATCAACCCATTGGGCACACAACATGCACGCATCCATGGCCTAAGTAGGAGTAATATTCAAAATATGGCACGTTATAAAAAAAAATCTTGACATGGTACATTCAAAATGCTGAAAATTTTGAATTTTAAAAAAGTCATAGTTCATTCAAACATTTTGAAAAAGTAAAGTTTTCCAGAAAATGTTGGCATTAAATATTTAGAATGTTTATACAATATAAATAAACGTTGGCATCTAGTACATTCAAAATCTTGACAAAATTGGAACTTTTAAAATTCAAAGTTTATTCAACATTTTAAAAATTAGTCAACATTTTCCCAAAAAAACATTGACATGAAATATTCCAAATACTGAAAAAATAAATGTTGACAAAAAATCATGTGGAATCTCATCTCATTAAACTAATCATTAAACTGATTTTGAATAATGTAGTGGTTCAAACGGATTTAAAATCAGACTTGAAAAATGTGTTTGAAATTCAAAAACTAATTTCTCTATGAGTGATTGATTGCCCGTCACAACTACATACAGCTGCTTAGGAGAAGTAATTTTGAATGTCAACTCCACTCGATCGCCTTATTCACACCTGAACAGTTTGATTCTTATCATGAAACGAAAACATATTGAAGGCCTTTCTCTGAAAGACCACCCTGTTTGTCTCGTATGTACTTATCTTTTGTTATTGAACTAGAGTCTCGAATGTACAAAGATTATGATTGTGTCTGAAAACTATTGTTACCACACGTCACTACCCATGTGTATGTCATGTAGGCAGGACTGGCATCTAATATCATCACTTTTAGGGGTTACGTACACTTCAAGGAACCCTGGATACCTGGTTTCAAGATGCAGGTCGAGAAGATCAATCTACGTGTAAACTAGACTTATGGAGTTGTTCTTATTATGATCGTTTTAATTAAAACCGAAGACCCACCCTATTATCTAGATAATTAGTTCTAAAACTTTTGTGTCTATAAAAAAATGGATGAGAGTAAAAACATTGGCAATAATGCAAAGTGACACTCTTACATATATATCATCTAGCTAATGACATGACCCATTAGTCTCAATATTTTTTTGACAGGTCAATCTGTCACACCCGGTTTTAACGACCAAAACCGAATGCATCCGTATGCGTGCCCAGGAACAAGTTTTCACGCACACAGGACAAATAATGTGATAAAAGAACAATGCCTTTAATAAATCGAATACTTACCTCGTTATTGTCTCAAAAGACTAAATACAATATACGCTAGCGGAAGACTCCATAACACCACGAGCAATCGACCGGGGTTTCGCACGCCTAGACCTTTCTCATCGGTGGTCTTCTCCATCTTCTAAGCAACGAGTAGTTGGTAGCAAAAAGGAAATAGCACGAGTGAGTACATGTCGTACTCAGCAAGTGTGGGAATATATGACATGTAAGCTGAATGAAAGGAAGGCTAACACATGGTTTGCAATAGAAAGCACCTACACTAGTCAAGTTCATTAAAGCAACCTATTTACTAAGTCAATATGAACCAACAGAGCTACCCCACTCGTCAACCACCGCAAGCTACCCTACTTGCAGCAAAACACACCTACAGAGTTACCCCGCCTCGTAGCAATCCACACTACAGGTTACCCCGCCCGTAGCAAAACACACTACAGGTTACCCCGCCTCGTAGCATCCTACGAGTTACTCCACCCGTCCATACCCTCTAGTTCTCGTGAGGATCCAGGCCGTTCGTGACCGTGAACACGGCTGTTATAACAGCTTTACACTCTGCAGAGGTGGCACAACTTTACCCACGGGTCGGTGATTCCATCACCCGTCGGTGACTAAAACCTCCATTATACCAAGCACACTTCCTTAGGTGTGAGGCCAAGAGATCACCGCAAGGTCTTTCAAAGGACTTCCCAGCTTGCAAAACGCCCATGCTAAGGTTTCGCCGCCATCAAAGTGACGCATCACCCAGGGGCCCCCTCTTGCACCGTGGCTTCAAGTACTCTGCCTTCCCTCGCCCGAATCCGAAGACACCTTCTTCCTTCATCCTTCCTCGACGCCCGCAAAGCCGGAAAGTTACCTTGGTACTAAACCTTACCTACCCATTATCAGCCCCGTGCTTTGTGCGGAAGTCCTGGGTTGCCGCTCCAAGAACCGGTCCTTATGATCCCAAACAGGTACCACCACACCCAACGAGTGTGCACCGGCACCATCATCGACAATCCTCCTGTCGGGATCACCTAAGTTCCATGTTGCTAAAAAGCATTACCAGTTCTTGATCATTATGTTCAAGTGAATAATTAATCAAGATTAGCATTTAGTTCGAGTTGTAAACCCCATTGTGAGCATGCTAAGCAATGACGTACCCATACTATAACTCTACACACAAAACCAAGGCGACAAGGAAAATAGTATGGAACAGGATATGACACAATAGGATTCAAAATTAAATGCAATGCATAAAAGTAAATTCAGATAGTAAAGAAAGTAGGCGCAATGTGCATCAAGGACACTTGCCTGTTTCCCTTTGCTGCTGCTCATGTCTTCAAGTCTTGCTCTTGAGTTCTTCGGAAAGTACGTTCCTCTATTTAACGTCACACCGATACAAAACATGCAAGAAACAAGCATACAAGCAACTAAGAAACAGTACACCAAACAATACCTAATGACTATGAAAACAGTACTAATAAATAGTACTCGTTGCTACGATCTCGTGAGCGCAAGAATCGACTTAATCGGAGTTACGAGCGAAAAGTTACAAAGGTTTCAAGATCTAGGGTTTAAAACGTAAAAACGGCAAAGTAAGGACCTTTTTGTAAATATGGTAATGTTCAATAGCTAGACTGCTAAAAAGGTTAAGGTCCAAAAATATATGTTTATAAAATACAAAGGTTCATTTTGCAAAAGAACACGATTTAATGTGGTTTGAGAAAATAGGGGCGGATACGTAATTTGATAAAAGAGTAGGGGTGTTTCTGTAAAAATACCATAATTAAAACCTTGAAATAAATATGGCTTAAATACTTAAAAATAGTTTAACAATTAACTAAAAGTCTTTAACGAAAAAGATTAGGTCGAAAACGTAACTACAACGAAGGCTAGGGTGGCTTTTATGAAATAAAGGTCATAAACATAATTAACTATAGACTTAGGGGGCTAGCGTGTAAATTTACTTAGTCACAAAATATACGTTCGTAAAATTAACAAACTACAAGGGTTGATTTGCAAATTTTATATTCCTAGCAGGGATTAAAATAGAATTAAGATAAAGCTCATGGTCGGATTTTATAAATAGAAGGGACCTAATCATTAATTTACAAAACCGTTAGGACCTATTTATAAAATACCAAGTCCAGGGACCTATTCGTAATTTTCAAAAAGTATAGGGACTAAATTGTAAAAGTTCGGGACTAAAATATAATTTATGAAAAACATAGGGTTGTTTTTGTAAATATACGGGACCTAAACATTATTAAAAATAAGTTCGGGGGTTTATAGTAAAAATTACTAATCCTATGCTACGGCATGGGTTAAAACATAATTAAACATAAACCTAGGGTTGATTATGTAAAAACGGAGGGCCTAGTTGTGATTAACCGAAACTACAGGGGCCTACGTGTAAATTTACCGATTAATCCGGAATTAATGAATTAAATTAAATCGGAAATTCTGTGGACCGGGTTTACGATCTCGTGGAACGAGTCAAAGGTGCTCGGTCCATGGGTCTACCATAGACCGAGGCGAAGGGGTAAGGGTGCGATCTAATCTCACGCGTCCAACGGGAATCCAACGACCGACGTGGCTCCGACGTGGGTTTGGTCGACGCCGGCGGGCCACGGGCGGCTGCGCTCCATGGAGGCTCGCCGGAGCTCGCTCGATCTCCGGCCGGGGAGCTCGGATTCTCGCCGTGGTTAGTCCGGGAGAGAGAGGAGAGGGCAGGGATCCTCACCACGGCGTCGCGCGGGGTGGAGATGGCCGGAGACGGGTCCGTGACGGCGAGGGAGGAAGGCGGGGCTTCGGCGACGTCGGGGCGGCGCTCCGGTCGTCGGATGGGCGTCGCACGAGCACCGGCGGGGCGTCGCGGCGTCGTGGAGCTAGGCGTAGGGTCTTCGGGTTCCCGCGCGGCTTCCTGCGACGGCTCGTCGGAGCTACGAGGAGGCGACAATGGAGGCGGCGGCGGCGCACGGCTTAGTGCACGGGCGGCGATTTACGTCGAAAAAGGGGGCACGCGGGTGCGGCTAGCTATTTAAGGGGCACGGCGGTCCGATTGCGTGGCGCGCACGCCGAGGCAACGGCGGCGGCGGGTGACGCGGCTAGGGTTCCGGGTGGGCTCGTGCGGGCCTGGGTCGTGGGATGCGGTTGGGCCTACGGGGCTAATGGGATTCGGGCTGGTGCGGAGCGAGCCGAAACGAGATAGAACAGAGAGAGGGGTTTGGGCCTTGAGAGGAAACGGCCCAAGAACTAAATTCGTTTTCTTTTTCTTTTTATCTTACTAGTCTCTATTCCTATTAGCCAACAAAAATGCAATTGATTCTATTCGAATTTTCAAATGAATATTCACACAATAAAGACCAAATGTAACAAATCAACATGCATGCATTTCAGCCAAAATATAACCTATATTAATTAATTAAATTTAGAAAATAAATGGCTTTTGCATAAAAGGGTTTATAAATTGTCTTTTTAAAGCCAATCTTTAATCAACTAAAGACAAACATTTTAATTGTTTGGAATTACCTTGGAGCCAAAACAAAAATAAATATTATTTCATAAGTTCTTTTATAAACCCCATGTATGGATAAAAGAAACTAGTTTTCGTAGATCTATTTCATTTATTAAGTAAACATTTGCATAAATCAAATACATTTATTTGATAAGCCTTTTTGACCCATTTAGAGTATTTAACTATAAATCAAAAATAAAGTATCTCTCAAACCAAAATCCTTTATAAATCCAACTTTATTTATTTTCGAAAGTAGCTCCTTTTTCTCACATGAAATGATAAAGCTCTCATTTTGTTTTCAAAGTGAAATACCTTGTATAGAATAATGCCTTTTGAAATAAACTTATTTTCAAAAGTATTTTCTTAAATAAATGTTTCCATAGCTCAAGCTTTATTTACTTTTCAAAGATAACTCTTTGTTTCTCATAAAATGATAACAGACTTCTCTTTTTCTTGCAAAGGGAAAAATACCTTGTGTAAAATATTGTTTTCTAAAATAACAAATAAAATCTTTTTATTAAGTCATTTTCATAACCAAAACAACATCATATGTTCTTTTGGAAAAATTCATTATTGAAACTTTACAAACCAAAATAATTGTTTGAGTTTAAAAGATAATCTCTTCCTCTCAAACAAGAAAGAAAGCAAAATACATTTATAATATTATCCTTTAGATAATATTTAAATATGCTTTAAAAAGTTTTAAAATTTTGTGAATTTCATGCACATCCCAGAATTCGAAATTTCGGGGTGTTACA